>PVIC010047315.1:0-13918 GCA_004025085.1 Thryonomys swinderianus | reverse complement strand
CAGGATATATATGTTTAAATGAATTTCTTAAAGTCTTACTTTATTACTTATTTATCAAAAGCAATTCTTTTAACTAGATTAACTCTTGTTCATGAATAATGCTTTAGTCTCTTTACAAATTAAGGCATAAATCTAAATTGAATTAAATTTAACTACACCTGTAATCCCAGGACTTTGGTAGGCTGAGCCAGGACATCACAAATTTGAGCCCAGCTTGGACAATGAAACAACTTAGCAAAATCTGTGGCTCATTGAGAAGGTCATGGATTTAGTCCTCAGACCAAAAAACAAATTAAATTTAGCAAAAGTCTGTTTTATTTATATAATTTCCTTTTGGCTATCTTTAATTAGTATATAGCAAAGGATTTAAGATTCCCATTTCAGTGGAGTAGCAAATTCCATCATAGACTATCCTTTTGGTTAAAGAGCAGCAGAAACTGTTAAAGGAACAATGGACAGTTGGACATGGACAGATTATGAAGGTAAATACACTCAAGCAACAATGCATAAAATGAGAATCTGGGGCCAGAGATTTAGCTCAGTGGTTCCGGTGCCTGCCTCGCAAGCACAAGGTCCTGAGTTTGATCCCAGTAACCACATACAATGCTGGGCATGGTGACTCTCATGCCCACCAACAATCAACCAGCAATGGGCACTACATACCACAGAGCAGGGCATGGTGGCTCACGCCTGTCATCCCAGCACTCGGGAGTCAGGAGGATTGCTGAGTTTGAGGCTTGCCTGGGCTACATAGTGAGCTCAGGGCTAGCCTGAACTACAAAGCGAGACCCTGTCTCAAAAAAAAAAAAATGAGAATCTGGTTTATTAAAATGAATCAAGACTATCTGATATTATACTACAGATACCTCACCGAAAACCCCTCAGAAATTACTGCTATTAAGAACAAGTCTTTATTATAAATATTTAGCCAAATGTCTGGTTCGTTCATTTATAATGTTAATTAACAAGAATATATTTCCAAAAACGACTTTTGTTCTATGGTTGCTATTGTCAGAAGGCACGAGATGATGGAATAATTACATTTCAAACAGAAAATCATTAGAGAATAGAATCAAATCAGCCAACCAACTGGCAAACAAATGAGCATCAATTCCATAGCCTCAGCAGTAGATGGGAAAAAATTATTAATATTGTTTCATAGGCTCTCTTTTACACTGGTAATAAGAGTATAATGAGTAAGCCATTCTGGGAGGTAATTTGGCAAGAGTGGATCTCTGTCATTTAGAAGTTTAAAGTTCCCCTATTCAACTGCCACCTGGAACAGTCATAATGTATGACAGTTTCTGATTTTGCAGGACACATTTGAATTGCACTGCTACATAGATGAAAAACAGGCAATAAAGTCATTTAAGTATTGAGGAAATGCAGGAAAAAACAAAATGGAAGGAAAACTTTATTTTCCATATGTACTTAAAGTTTGATTTCCTAAAAACAGCAGATAAAGGCTGGGGTATTATCATCACAAACTGGAAGTTTCTAGAGTCTCACTGAAGTGACATGAATGCCAGGGACAGTACTAAGCAAAGACATAACTATTTAAGTGGAAGCCTGAGAGCCAGCTAAAGTGTACAAGTTGGAAAAGGCGATGAGGAAGAAATACAGAAGGGACTTACATTCAAAACTGTCTCCTGGGAGACATGGACTGGCAGTGAATTGGAAGTGTGTTAAGCCCCCAACCCCTGCCTAGATGCGTAAGTAGGAGGATGTCAGTGGAAGGGGCACTTAAGGTGGGCAGGCTCCATCTTCTATCCAGGGGGAAAAAGTAAGGAGATGAAATTAAGATTTAGGACCTTGTGTGTAAATGGCCTTATCAGAATGAGTTACTAGAGGACAGGCCAAGTCACAAGACTAGTTAGAAGAAAGTCATGGGAGGTTCAGTGATAATTATTCAACTATTCATCATAACATTTTTTCTAACTTTAATCGTGTATGAAATAGAGACAAAGGGAAAAAAATCTTGTGAGCAGTTGTAGAGACATACTGCCTTGTTTTAAATCTTGGCCCTATCACTTATTAACTCCATGACCACGGGCAAGTTATTTAAACCCTATAGGACTCATGCACATAAAAGTGGAAATAGTAGGAAATGATTTCTGGACAAGACTCAAAAAGCCTAGATAATAAAGGTAAAAGGAGAGAAATGAGACTATATCAAGCTAAAACATGTCTGCACAGCAAAGGAAACAATCAACAGAGTGAAGAGAACTTACCGAATGGGAGAAGAGATTTGTAAAGTGTATATCTGACAAGAGGTGACTTACTCAGAATATATGAAGAACTTCAAAAACTCAAGAGCACAGAAACAACCCAATTAAAAAACACAGAACAGATATAAATAGATGTTTCTCAAAAGAAGACACACAAATGACCAAAAGGTATATGAAACCTACTCAAAAACACTAATCACCAGAGAAAAGCAAATCAAAACCAGCACAAGAGATATCATGCCATCCCAGTAAGAAGGGCTATTGTAGAAAGAATAAGCATAACAAGTGATGGCAAAGTATGGAACAGAGGAAATATTTGCACACACTGGTGGGAATACAATTTTGTATAGCCATTATGGAACAAAGGATACTCTTCAAAGAAAAAAATGTATACTACTATATGATCCAGCAGTCTCACTCACTCCTTGGTATATATTCACAAAAAATGAAATAAGATTGTTGAAGAGACATTTGTTCTCCCATTTTCACTGTACTGCAATACATAACAGCCAAGATCTTGAAACAGCCAAATGTCCATCACTGATGAGCAGAGATAGAAAATGTGCTACACGGCTGGGGATACAGCTCAGTGGCAGAGTGTGTAAAGGCTTGGGTTCAATTCCCACTGTGGAATGAGGAGAAGTATGGAGGGAGGAGAGAGGGCATCCTGTGATTCCCAAAAAGTGGATGGAACTGCAGACTATTATATTAAGTGAAATAAGCCAAGCACAGAAAGACTGGTACCGCACGATCTCACTCACATGTGACACCTAAAGAGAGATCATCTCATAAAAGGTGAGAGTTGAATGATGGTCACCAGAGCCTAGGACAGTAAAAGGGAAAGAGGCACAGACAAAGACTGATAAATAGGTACTAAGTTACAATTAAATAGAAGAATAATGTATTATACATTTAAAAATGCTAAAAAAAGATTTTAAATGTTTCCATCATAAAGAAATGATAAATGTTTGAGATCTAAACTGACTTAAACATTACACTGTATACATGTATTGGAACTTCACGTAGTATCCTATAATATGTACAACTTTATGTATCAGTTAAATTTTTCTTTAATTTAAATAAAAAAGAAGTACCTATATTTTGGAAAATGAAAGTAGAATTATCTACCTAACAAGTTTAAAAGTAACCACTGCAAAAAACAGAAATAAGCTTTCTAACTATTATGACTTACTACATATAACAAAACCTTAAAAATACTGATAGCCTTTTATCCACTGATCCCCCATGAAGGAGTTATTTTAAAATATTAAAAATATAAAATAAGAAAATTCAAGGAATTATTTATTATAACAAGTAAAAAATCTCAAATTTTAAAACATATTCTACAAAACTGAACAGGTAAATAAATTGCAGTATGTATAAATATAAACTATACATATGCAAATCATGTAAAAATAATATTTTAAAATAAAGAATTTTACTAGCATGTGGAAATGCTTCAAACTTTAAAAAAGATACACTTTAACTTATTTTTAACAGATTAATTTTTTTAAAAATTGGATACATAGGAAAATGAATCATCAAAACAATAATAGATGGAATTTCTGGGGTACTGGTAGAATTATGGATGAATTTTTATTTTCTTCTCTATACTTCCACAAACTTTCCAATTTATCAACACTGAGCACATATTTCTTATCATCAGAAAAAAACACTGTGTAAATTTGTTAAGTGAACAAACACTATCCATATATTTATTCCTTTGAATTAGTCTATAATAAATAAAACAGATAAAGTTCCACAAAACAGTTTATAAAATCAAGTACATATAGGTATTAAACTAGGAGGGGCTAAATACTACAAAAGTTGAAAAATATAGGTAAAACTGATAAGGGAAAGGTTTATGGGAATTGTTTAATCTATTCTTACTAGTGTGTATACTCCCTGAAGCGAGGAAGCCTATCTTACTCAGTTTTAAGTGTCTATCACAAAATAATTTCGTGGATACTATACATCCATAGGGTAGAAGCACAGAAATATAAATATGATTATTGAGTACTTAGGATTTGCAAACAAATATCTGCTAAATGAATGTAAACATTATGTTGGAACTGAACAAAAGCCTGGATCAATAGTATTCTAAGATGAAAAACCACAATATGTATGCAGTATGCAAAGCACTGTAGGAAAGCCCAGCTAGGCTGGATAATATAATAAAAATAACTAGATAAGTGCAAAGATCACAACTGACATTCAAAATCAGGTAGAGAATTAATGTAGCAAGAAATGGCAAGAAAGGGGCTAGAGTGTAGTTCAGCGGTACAGCACATGCAAGGTCCTCAGTTTAGTACCCAGTGTATACACACACAAAAGAAAAGAAGTGACAAGGCCTGGGTATACAGCTGAGTGGTGCAACACTTGCCTGGCATGTGAAAAATCCAGGGTTTGATCCCCAGTACCACAAAATAAAAGGGAAGAGTTAGTTGATAGTTTTTAACAACAAAAATGAAATGTTACTCTTATAAAATATTTTACTTAAGTTCTCATTTTAACCTCAAAAAGATCTGTGAGATTGGTATTATTATTGCCCTTACCTTTTCCAATAAAGAAATTAAGTCTCAGACGTTATTACCTTGTTGAAAGTCAGATTCAGGGTCTGACTCAAGAGGCCAAGCTCTTAAAGACTCTGAATAAGACCTCTACAAAACCTGTGAAACATGTTTGAGGAGAAATATCAGAAAACAGAAGGTTCCCACTACCTGAAAGATACATGTTTATTTGGTAGTCTTGAATTATAATCATAAGCATTGTTATGAACGTGTAGGCAGATTATAGAGAGACAGACAGACAGACAGACAGATAGATTTTCTAAACAATTGATAAAAAGGTGGCATGAGAAGTCATGACACCACAATGGCTATGAATACGCCTAGCAGTCAGATCTTGGTTTCTAAATAGCGTTCTTTAATGAAATGAATCTAAGCTCTTTGGAAAAACAACTACTTCCAGGATTGGCACAAGGAAAGTAGAAATGAGCTTAGAATATTTTTGTGGTACTAGAGAGTAAGAGGGTACTCAAACAATAATAAGAATACAACCAGCCATAGTGGTAAATGCCTGTAATCTCATCTCTTAGAAAGCAGGAGGATTACAAGTCTGAGGCCAGCACAGACTACAGAGCAAGTTCAAAGCCAGTCTGGACTACATACTGAGACTTTGTCTCAAAAACAATTGAAAAAATGATGGAAACACATTGAAAGGACATTGAAGCCAATATGAAAGGATACCTACTAGCCGAATCTGGAGTAATTTCAGCCCAAAAACACTGTAAAAAGAGAATAATTAATTATATCCAATAGAATAAAGCAAATATTAACTCCCTACTGCTATGAAAAAATGAATGTAGATAAATTAAAAATTAATAGGGAAAAGGAAAAGTTATGTAGTAAAATTTAATTAATTAGTTAATACAGAATATTTTAAGAATTAAAAACACCATTTGGCAAACATCACTATAATAATCATTCAACTCAGAATCATCAACAGATGCAAAAATGAATGAGCAGAATATTATGAAAAACAGATTTGCACTTTCGTAGTCCTGAAAGACCTTCTCATTATGTAAATACCAATGTCAGAAATAATGACTTTATTAGCAAAAACCCCAGTAGACATTATTTTAACCTAGTTATCCAAGCTAACTCAAGGTAAAGAGTCTTCTGTCTTGCATATACAGAAATCAACAGACAAATAAAGGAAAAAACATAAACACACAGTACCAGGACAGATACATACCAATACATGAATGGATGAACAAGGATAAAGGCATACAGGTATTTGAATGAACATAACTGGGTATGATGGAGCAGGTAAACTGGTACAAATACAGAAATAAATTGAGCATTTCAGACAAAAATATGTCATCATGTTTCTTTACAATAGATATGTTCCTGAAAAGTTTGGCATATTAGAAATTACTATTTAAACTAAGTAGTTAAAAAAATCGTAAGGCAAATCTGCCTCCAAAAACCTACCTTTTCTATTGTTCTTGGGATTGAACCTAGGCCTTTTGCACTGAGGCATATCTCTAGCCCTTTTTTGTTTTTTATTTGGAGAAAGGGTCACACTAAGTCACTAAGATGCCCAGGCTGGTCTCAAACTTGCTTCTACCTGACTCAGCCTGTCAGAGTGCTGTGATTACAGAGGAGTGCCACCATGTTTTACAAATCTAACATTTATATATTATGATTACATAAAATCATACAATCTTCAGTAGCAACTGGCTTTAGATTCTTTTAAGTTACTTTACTCTAAACAGAGATCAAATTCTGATCTCTGTAATTCCATAGCTTTTTCCATTATGCTATGCTTCTTCTCCTAAAGTTGGTAAGAGATGTAATCCTCATTATTTCTATTGCATCCTCTGTGTAAAATGAAAACGAACAGTAGCAGTGATCCAAATAGTGAACCTTAAGTAAATTTCTATAGATTCCATAAAAAGGAGGCACTAGAAGACAGTTGGTAAAAGCAAGGAATCTGTAATCAAATTGTCTGAATTCAAATTTTCCAGCTCTACAACTTATTGCTAATGCACTGCACAATCTCTATGATTTTTATCACCTATAACATGGGAGTAACAGTGTGTATCTCATACAACTGTTACGAAGATGAGGAAGAGCAAATGATTAGCATTCATGAGGCCCTGGGTTCCATCCCCAGTACCCCCCCACACACACACACACAGAAAATAAAGAAGACAACAGACATCAGTACAGTAGCATCACAGTGCTGAGAATATCATAAACAAAATGGAAACTCTAACGATAATGATGACAAATTCTTCCTTTGGTGCAGTGTACTTCATAGAAGAAGTACAAACACACTCTTGTCTTTGATGAATTCTTGCTACTGGTTACAAGGCATATAGTTCATTTATAATATCATAACCTATCCACCCTACTGGGCAAAAAACAACTTGCTAATATTTGTATAGAAGTAGTATAATTTATATTTTATCTATATATCTAAGTACATATCCTTATATCAATGAGTCTGTACTAGTATAATTATCTTCACATAAAAATACTCCATTTCAATCACTAGGAATTACTTTTTCAGTGTCCAGCTACTAAAATCTTGTGCTAACCTTTCATCTTAAAGGGTTACTTTAGTCCACCTCAAAAAAATCTACCACGTATTTGGATATTCAAATTTAGGATGAGTTCAGAATAAAGAAATCGCATAACCGGGGAAGAGGAAAATAATTTTTGTAGCAATGCTCCTTTTGATGCAGAATAAGTTTCCATACTAGACCACTTCAGTCAACTATTAAACCCACTACCAATCCTTATTCTGAGTAAGGACACCAATATCCCCAGCATGCTACGGAGAACAGATACCATTCATATTTTTGAGATGATTACAACATTCATCTTAACTACTGATGTGTGAAGCAAGAAAAATAAGTTCCTAGTTTTAACAGAGGTGCTAGATCTTGACAGAAATATGAGATTAAAATGTCCCTAAAAGTTATATAAGAAAAAAGGCAAAAATATAATTGACTTCATGAACATTCCATTATTATTTTAAGAACCCAAGAAAACAAGCTTGTTCCTAAATTTTGTCAATCATTAAAATATTTAATTTTTAAGATAAATTGATTTTATAAAAAATCAGCATGGGCTGTTGCTATACATACTCATAGAATACATATTTAGAGTACATTTATTAATAGCAAGATCAAAAAAGAAAACGAAATATTTAATGAAACATTCACAAAATCATCCCCATCCAGGCTAATGCCATAATGAGTAGATAGATACCAAGATGTTGTTAAAATGAACTATTCTCAACAGCACAATTATGATTTTGAATACAGTTTACAATTCTATTGACTGGCTAAACTTTAACCCACTACAGATGCTGGGCATAAAAAAAGTTTTTTTAAAATCGTTTATGTATTTTGATGAGGTAAAATTATGGCATGATTAATTAAAAATATTGGACATCCATGATTTTCAGCATATTGGCCATGATTTATTGTGATTTACAATAATATGAACGTTTTCATATCTTGAATACACACTTGTGAAGGATAGAACGATAGCAATGTAACCCCACCTGTGCTTCATACTGTAGGGAAACTAACTTCACAGTGGACCCAGTTAAGCTATAACACAGCAGCTCCACATAACTCGAGGCACCCAACCATGTGAAGGCCTAAGCCATAATCTCATATTAAAGTATTTTTAAAGCCACCCATTATGACCACTGAAGTACATCATTTAAATAATTTGCCATATTTATTCTTTAGAGGTTTAGTGAAATTAAGGACAGTAAGCTTCAGACTAGTGAACACTTGCTGTGACCAAGCCACTCATCCCCCAATATCTGCCTCTCATCTCAGGACAAGGGTGGAACTACCCAGATACCCTTGTAGAAGTTATAGTGCCACTTTAATTCCACATTCTTAAACCCAAGTGGAACTTCTTGCTCGTCATTTTACTAGTACATTTCCCCCAGTGTTTCTTTTAACTTAGAATGTTCATTCTCCTTTGAAAACACGCAATTCTTTTAATTACATGATGGTCATACTTGTTAAATAGGTGATGGACAAATTCTCGATTTGTTCAGGTGCCTTTGTGAATTAAAAAAGAAAACAAAGGCCCATAACTTTTTAAAAGAAGAAGAAAGCTAAAGCCTGAGGCTATCAGTCTTTACCTCTTCTTCTCAGTGTGTTATCTCAGCATTTGATTAGCAAGGCTGTCAAGAGGCAAAGAAAGCAGATCAGTAGCTTTGCTGACCTAAAGTGGGAGACAGATTCATATTGCTTAAGAAAAAGTAAAGGGGAAGAACTTCATCTAGGAGGTAAACACTGTGACAGAAGCAGAATTTTAGGAGAGCCAAAATATTACACTACAGGCAAACTTAAAAGAGTGCGTGGGCTTGGCACAAGTAGTGAAAAGGTTAGCGGCAGGGAAGCACCCGAGGGCGGAGGGAAGGAAGTTTTAAATACCCTCCCGAGCCTGGTGAGAAATTAATGAGTCCCGCACCCCAGGCTCTGTTCCTGCCCCAGAACATTCAGCTTCAAGGAAGCCCAGTTTTTAAACACTTTAAACCCTCCCTTGTGCTTCAGAAGGCTCGCCTAACCAGCATTGTAAATGTTTATTCCTAAATAAGGAAAGCAAATTTGAATTCCTTAGCCAAGGCCAAGGAGAAAGAGGTAAAAAGACGGGAAGTGATCTGAGGTGAGTGCGGTGAGGGGCTGGGGAGGACTTACCGCAGCCTCTGCAGGCTGCCCCCAAAGACTCAGGGCCAGTAAGAACAAGCCGGCAGCCGGGCTCACTCCGCGTAGTTTCATTCTTCCCCGGCTCCTGCAAGCTTCTTCAGCACCCGCACGAAATCCCTGGCTGACTCTGACCGATTGACATAATCTTGAGGATTTATTGGGTGAAAGCTTGAGCCAGAGGAGTCAGCGAATGCTCCAATTGTGCCAGGCGGCTTGGGTGAAAAGAAAGAAGCTTTTTAAGAGTGGAGGAGAAAAAAATAAAAAGAAAAAAAGTAGCAGTGCTTCCCTCCTTCCTCCCCTCCCCACGGCCCGTCTCTCGGGAGCACCTTTCCCTTCTGTTCTGAGTTGCAAACTTTTTCCTCAGTCAAGTCCGGCAGATCTTTCCTCGCTCTCTTCCCCCAGCTCCGCCTGCCCCCCCCTGCACCGGGGAATTTGAGTATCACTCCGCCACAGCTTCGGCCTGCACCACCAACCTGCGAGGGAGTGACACTCAGTTATTTGAAGTAGGGAAACGTCTAGACCGGTGGATAGAGCACCAGGAATCCAACTAGGAAGAGTTTCTTTTCGTTTATTTGCACCTTACATTGACACTACTCTTCCCTGCCCAGTCCCACTGTGCTTCCTATGAACATGAAGCCAATTAGAAATAGACCTGACCTGGGACTACTTTTTTAAGCGGATGAATCTCAGAGAAAAGCTGTGTTTTATTGTTAATCATTAGAGACAAATTTTGGTGGCTGCTCCCTGGGTTAAGAGGTTTGCCTGTCTTCCAACTATTCTCTGGGCAAAGTTTCTATACACAAGCACAAGATGTGAAAATATTGGAACTATATACTTATAAATGATAATGAAAATATATATGAATGAATATGCATGTGATACATGGATAAGATTTGGAAGCATTCTCTAGGTTAGTAATTATTAGATGATTGAATGTTATGAGATGCAATCTCATCTTTTCAGTCAGGTACATTGAATGCCAGAGGTTTTACCTTCCATAATGAACTAACATCAAAGGCACTGCCTGTCGTATTTGCATTTAATAACTTTAGTGAAGATTTCCTCAGAATGAACATAACACTTAATTGGGAACATGTAACTGACTCTAACATTTTTTTGACAGTTCTGGTAGATTTCTTAAAGTATAAATGGCCCAGGAACTATGTTCACAGACTCTTTGGAAGGTCTTTCAGGAATTAGCTAAAGAATTATTTAAAGTATTTCTTTTACTTCAGCCCCTAGGGTAATCACTCATGAGGCCCATGAGATTTGGATCTGTTTTATGCGGACTCATTCATCCCTGGGTCCTACTGACTTTAAAGTAGATTTGCAACTCCAGAAACCCCCCTTCATTTTCCAAAGGCTTAGTCAGACCTATGTGCTGGGCACTTTGAGGCCTATGTAGCAGTAGTAGGTCTAACTGTGTAATTTAACAGTGGTTTATGGAAGTGTATGTTGCCCAGTTACTCACATCTTAGTGTACAGGTCTCCACAAACCTGTGTATGAAGTTGTGGAGACTCTTAGGAATGTTTGTGGAAGAGGGTGAAAGTGAGAAAGACAACCAGGGGCCGGAGGGGAGATGATTGACAGCCGACAGCCCCGCCCCTTTCCCCTCCATTCCTTTCTCTCCAGGCGCCTGCAACTATCTCTTGAGTGCTGCAAGTTGTAGGGGGCACCGCTGAGCGTTTCCCTTTAGGGCAGTTCTTATCTAGAAGCTGATTTTAGTTGCTTCTAAACTGAGCTGCTTCGCCTCCTTAACCCTGTCCCGAGAAAGGGAGCAGCCGCACAGCATCAGCGAGCCCAGATGAGCGAGCCCCGCGGAGCTGCTTAACAGCCTCCCAGGATCCAGCTCCGGAGAAGCAGCAACCATGCACCCTGGGTGAGCTGTTGCTGCACTGACCTCCAGCTCTCCTCTTCTTTCCTGCTTCGGGCTACTTTGCAGGCCGGGACTATATCTGTACTTCTGTGACTGTAAAAGAAAAAGTGGGAGCAAGCATCAAAGGGGTTTGGGTGGCTACTGGCAGACACAGGACCCTGAAGCCCCAAAAGCCCGTATTACTCACCCTCCCTCTCCTTTCAGGTTGTGGCTGCTCCTGGTTTCCTTGTGCCTGGTGGAGGAACTGGCAGAAGCGGTGAGTCTTCTAACCACCTTCCCTCCTGCTTTTTTGGCCCCCTCCCCTGGCCCGCCCCTTGTGTGTGTTAGGGAGCTACAGATTGTTGCACCGCATTCCTTTCTAATGGGAGTTAATAGGGTTCTTGGAGAGGAATAGCAAGCACAGTGTTAGCTACTGCCTCTGAGACCCAGCCATCCTCCCGTCCTGAAACTTATACCAGGTTGGAAAAACAGAAGTAGAAGACCCAAGATGTACACATTTTTGAGCCTATTCTGAATAACTTAAGAAAACCGATGTCTGATGCCTTCCTCTGCATCATTCTACAAAACAAATGAAACCGAATTTTCTTTAGTCTACAAGCACATGAATTGACACATAACTGAGAGTGAGAGGACAGAGGACTGGGACTTGAAAAGGTCGCAGTATGGTGGGAATTAAACATAGCATTTTGCTTGGAAGACCTTTGACAGTACCAGGAACTGACTGATTCCAGTAGGTAATAGTTTCTACCTGATGTTTCTTTTTTCTGCTTTTCTGCATAGCTGCAAAGTTAAAGTGCTTAGGACAGACAGAACATTCTAAATGTTAACATTTAATGTGCCCTTTTGATATCATCCATCAAATCATCTAGACACAGTAGCCAAAGGAATTTCTTTAGTAATCTGGTTGAAGAAAAGTTTAGTAGATCTCAGAAAGAAAAGAAATCTTCAATGAACTTACTAGGATAAGTTCACAAAAGTGGAGTGGCCCAAATAACCAGAGGTTCTGCAGTTTTCCACTTGCATTGGTAGATATGCTGCCAGTGACAAAATCAACTCTTGAGTTCAGATATGAAACTGTTCAACTATTGAGTACTACTGCACTGCTATATTTTAAAAATTCTTAATAAAAGCCAGTTATTTACTATATAGATGACCAATAATATATATTCCAAATGTTTATCTTAATGGGTTTTGATAACTTTTACTGACCTGCTCTATTTTTTTATATTTTAAAAAGTAATTTTCAGAACCAGACAATTCAATTTAATAAAATCACCTAATATGCTTATGAAAAAATAAATTCTTATATCTTGGTGTATGATATCTTTAAGAAAAATATCAGAATGAAGTGAAATTATTTGGCTTATGAAGAAAGGATAATGCCAGAAAATTTGCAATTCTAAATCTTGAGAAATCTTAATTCAGAACTTCAGAACATGAAGCAAGTAGATTCTAGATTAAGTGTATCCTAGATTTTGAAAGCAAAAATATTGATGTAAGCCTCTATACAATTTTCCATGTAACTCGTCCCATATACTGTTTATGTATTATCTTGAGGCTCAATACTACATTTATTGAAAGTATCAAGTTTTGATTAGTTAACAGTTTGTCCTCAGAATCTTACCACTTCCAAATATGTCAGGATTGGGCAGAAAATGTCTTCCAGCAAAAACTTTATTTTTTAACTCTGCCTGATCTTATTCATTACACTTTTGGAAAAAGCACCACAGATCATTCTAGATAGCTGAAGACTTCTTAAATACTGCATTCCTTCATGGCAGAGGATGACATTTTCAATTGTTGCAGATATTATAATGTGAGTCTAGAAAATCAAGCACTGCTCTGGTGTATGGGTTCTAGACTTTGTCTCATTGTTTTATAATGTCATCTGCTATGCTGTGTCAGCATGAATGACCATGATAAGATGGAAAGAAACCTGGAGATCCACTGATAATAGTTTCTGTTTTTCCTAAAGTCCAGAACTGTTTTCTTCATTGTTAATTAGTATAATATATTTTTTGTTGTAAAGATTTTGAGAAGTCTTTTTTTCTTTTACACTCTTTGAATTGGATTCTTCATTATATTAGCTGGCTCTCATCTTCTCAGTTCTAAGTTTATCCTCTGAGTTTGTAATATTTTTCATGTTTCTAACAGTTTAAGATATATGAATTCTCTGTACTTTGAATAATATTAATTAAAATAGCTATAATAAATTGGAACTATTACATTTCATGAGAAAGCATTTAGATAGGATCATTTAGATGCTTTATTAAATTTTTACTTTAATATAATAAAAGCAGATATTAATAAAGAAAACATAAAAGCCATTCTTTGAAAGAATAATTTTTCATAACAAAAATTGTTAGATAATAACAATGGTAAAAACACTGTGAATAATGATCTAATATATATATATATATAATTTCATTTGCTAATATCTCAGCTCATTTCCTAATGCTATACCTTTTTTGCTTAAAACATTTTAAATATTCACAAAGTATCTCATATTCTGTATAACTCTGAACAATTCTTACTTATTTTACTGTATTTCTTCTTCTTTTTTT
>PVIC010047314.1:0-13636 GCA_004025085.1 Thryonomys swinderianus | reverse complement strand
TATAACATTGGGAAATTTGTACCAGTATATGCCACAAGTTAATTCTCATTTTTACCCATATCCCTACCCACTCCCCCCTCCTCCCCCCTTTATACATGCTCTTTTATTTTCTTTCTGTATCATATTTATTCCTTCCCTTCATCACATTCCCACACCAAGTTTCCTATAGAAATATTCCACTCTATAAAAGCTGTCCTACGTTCTAGAACTCATTTGCATCTACACGTGTTCATGCCAAAGAGAAGATCCGGGAATTGTCTATCTGTGATCTATTGATTTCACTTATTAGTATATCCTCCAGATGTCTCCATTTGCACCTAAATGGATCAATCTTGTCATTCTTTATGGCAGAGTAATACTCCATTTTGTAAAAAAAAAACCACATCTTCTTTAACTAAAAATATTTTTTAAAGTGTGCCCTATAATCTTCTTCTTCTCCTATATATTAGGAAATAATTTTTGTGTATATGTCTTTGTGTAGAACATTTAAAATCATCCCAGAAGTCTTCATACTTCTTAAGTAACCTCTGGTCAATTATCAGTCTCTTCACAGAGTGGATCTAACATCCAGGGCTGGGTTGAATAGGAGTTGACAATGGGAGATTATGAAAAAGAAGACTGCATTAAGCAATGATTAGGTGAACCCAGCTTTTACAACAGGACTCAGATATGATCCCCAGACCTCTGTTTATGACCATCCAGAATTACTCCCAGATCACAGCCATTTCTTCCTGAGTATCCACACCGATGTGACTGAATACAAGTGGTCAGCCCCAGGCTACAATCTGCAAAGGACAGGTCCACTTTGGCTGTAAACTCAGCTCTGAAATCTCAGTGGATAGATAGCCCAGTGACTTGAGAGAAGGTATGGTAGAGGAGTGGCCAGATGCAGAAGACTCTAGCCAGGAACCAGAAAACATGACTTTCCATTAGACTATCTCTGTTCAAATGACATCAATCCTTAAATTATAAGATTCTTTTTTTTTTTTTTGGAGACAGGATCTCACTTTGTAGTTCAGGCTGCTCTGAGCTCACTATGTAGCCCAGGCAAGCCTCAAACTCAGCAATCCTCCTATCTCTGCCTCACAAGTGCTGGGATTACAGGCATGAGACACCACAGCCTGGCACTGTGGTAAGTGGTATTGATTGCTGGTGGGCATGAGTCACCATGCCCAGAATTGTTGTATATGGTTAACAGGGATCAAACCAAGGACCTTACACTTGCTAGGCAGGTGCTGGAACCACTGAGCTAAATCGCAGGCCCAACTGATTTAGCTCAGTGGTTCCAGTGCCTGCCTAGCAAGCGCAAGGTCCTGAGTTCGATCCTGGTAACCACATACAATGCCCAGTATTGTTTTATGTGGTTAACAGGGATTGAACCAAGGACCTTGCACTTGCTAGGCAGATGCCAGAACCACTGAGCTAAATCTCCAGGCCAATTGATTTAGCTCAGTGGTTCTGACACCTACCTAGCAAGCGCAAGGCCCTGAGTTCGATCCTGGTAACCACATACAATGCTGGGCATGGTGACTCACGCCCACCAGCAATCAATACCACATACCACAGTGCCAGGGCATGGTAGCTCATGCCTGTAATCCCAGCACTCGGGAGGCAGAGGCAGGATGAGGACTGTTGAGTTCTAGGCTTGCCTGGGCTATATAGTGAAGTCAGGGCCAGCCTGAACTACAAAGTGAGACCCTATATAAAAAATATATATATATATATGTATATATATATATGATTCTTATAAAGAAAATGCTCTTTTATAACTTGCAAGAATCATCACTATACTGAATTATGTTGTAAATCAGTAGCACTGAATCAAATGAGACCAATTAATGAACATAAGTTTCTATCCTTTTAGACACTTCCATGACATTACATGGCTTTTAAGACCATATAATAAGCAAATTCTTGTCCACTGCCTCTTTTTAAAACTACAATCCTCTACCCTATGGTTTCTGAACCGTGGTACTTTTGACATTGTGACTGGAATAATTTTGTGTGTCAGGAGGCTGTCTTGTACACTGTGGAACATTTAGCAATATCTCTGGACTCAACCCACTAAGTACTAGTACCATGCCCCCTGCCCCACTGAAATCATGACAATTTAAGAATGGAGAAATTGCCAAGTGTTCACTGGGGAGAAAAATCACTCCAAGAAAGAGCTGCCAGGAGGCAAAACCACCCTCACTGAGAACTTATCTTGCCTATAAGACAATATCCCCTTCTACAAATACACACACACACACCCTTTCTTTTTGTTTCCTTTATTTGAAACACTGTACTTTTACCCTTTCCATTGCCAAAATTGTGTTTATTCTTTAATGCTTAAATAAAACACTACCCCATGTAGCTTTCCATGCCAATTTAATTTCCTGCACATATCATAATCTGTACTAATAGTATTTACCATATGAAGTTACAACTGCTTATATCCCCTTCTCCTAAGAGCCTATAAATTCCATAATAGCAAGGTCTGTGTATCCAAACTGGCCAGGATAGTCTCCCATGTGTGAGTGTGTGCAGGTGGTATCTGTGTGTGAAAGAGAAACAGAGACAGAGGGAAACCCAACAAATATACACAACACGTTTAAGTAAAGTCTAAGTCAAAACTTAAAGCTATGTAGTCAACTACATTTTCTACAGGACTTTGCAGATTTTAGAGGTCATCAGATAGATTAATTTTAATTATCCTAGACAAAACTGGATTTTTACCTCAAACAAATCTAGATGACTGTATTTTTCTGAATAGGCACAATACCTGTCTATCTCTTCAGCATTCAAAGGGTAGAAATCATTGCCTTCACCTAGGAAGTTCTACTCTCACTTCATATGCATGGATATGATCTCTACCCTTTGAAAGCATTGTCACTTCTTGTATCCTTTCTAGCCCTCCTCATTCACTGTTGCCCAAAGGATCTCTCTTCAAGGTGGCTCTACTGATAGAAGACAAAGATTGTGTATTCCTCTTTTTACTTCTGTGGCTTCTTATACAGGGAATTTATTATAAAAACCAGCTGTTGTCTTAAAAATGCTGATTTAATAATTAGAGCCAAATTTAGGTCAGTGTAGAAAGGCAAGGGTTGTGACACCATCAGAGCAAAGATGGATTCCTGTAGTTTGGGAAAAAATGAAGATGCACTCTCAGATTCTGAGCCTAGGTGATAGGATGATGGCATGTATCACTCACCAAAATACAAAGATGGAAAGGTAATGACTTCAGTACGTGAGATACCAGTGATCTAACTTAGTGAAAAAATTATAGAAACAGTTGGAGATGTGCTTGTGAGGAACCCAGATAGAGGATTTGGATCTCTAGCTGATGCTAAGGCAAAATATGGATGGCTGAGGGCTGGGATCTGTGAAGAGAGGATTAGGGTGCCTGGGGAGGAAGGCAAGCAGAAGGATGAGGGGAGCTGAGGAACAGAAAGCTGTAGAAGCCAAGAGGGAATCTCAGTTCAAGTATTACTTTTCTAGGATATAAATGATGCAGAAGCTGGTGTGAAGGCCAGAGTCAGTTTGTTCACCTGGAAGTGTGTTGACTTTTGGGAGATGATAGTGGGAGAGAAGAGGGGCTGGAAGCCAAACTGTCAGAAGGAAAGGAGTAAATTAGGGAGAATGTAATGGGTGAGACAGAAGAAGCCACTTTCCTCCCCAAGTGGATTCATAAAGGAAGACAGTCTGTCCCCCAGTAGCCTGAATGAATGCCAGGGTTCAAAAAGGTTCTGTTTGGTTTTGGCTGTCCAAGGGTGAAACTTGTTTGTTGACAGAGGAAAAGGAACTAGGAAGCAGAAGATTTTGGAGTTATGAGACAGAACACTTAATAAGCAACCTTGTGAGGAGGTGGGATGGGTTGGAGCTCCCTTAGGAAGGGCTGTCTTCGGAAGGAGGGATCTTCCTCTAAGTGAGAAGGGGAAAAAAGGGCTAGGAGTGACATATGATGTAACTAAATAGAGACAAAAAAAGCCACCTCTAGGCAGTCTCACCCTCCTTGAACAAGAGGCTAGATTTGACCTGGGCCCTACAGGGTTCACTGAACTGGAATTCCATCCAGATGATTCTGAGATAGAGTCTAGGGATTGGCCAGAGATGATTTATAGGACTGCAAAGCAGCAGTTATATCCCAGGAGCTCTTTTAGATAGGCATACCTATTTGCCAAAAAGATATCTACTTATCCTTCAGCACTCAAATGTTTCCTTCTCTGACTCACAGAGATGGAAACTAAACTATGAGAGTCATTATGTCTCCCCACCTCCACAGTCTCTATGAAAATATTTACGATGTTGTACATGAAGTTTTCTATTCCTTCATGGGTCTCCTCTACTAGTTCCTGAGCTTCTCAAACGTCACAATTCATGTCTGAATTCTCAACATCCTGTACCATGCCTATCACATATTAGGTGATGTGTAAGTGAGTGATCTGACCCCACTGCTGGAAGCTGACTTTGCTCATAGCACTGCTGACTGCACCAAAAAGTCCCCAGGAAAGTCTGCGCCTCTTCTCTGGCTGTGTAAGATCTGAAAAAAGCCACACATGGAGGTACATGTGAAATAAATGCAAATTTAAACAATCATAGCCTCAAACTAAATGTAAAATACAAATGGTTTTCTCCAGCTGCTTATATAGTCCTGAATGACAGGAGGAAGGAGACAAAGGATGGGAACTGAGTGAAAAAAGCAACAGGCCAAGAGATAATTTTCAGTTGGGAATGACTGACTTCCTAAGTGGTAGAGCGTGTGGTCCAGAAGCAGAGCACTGCAGATGCACTTCTTGTAAAAAACAACCTTTGTGAGTTTTTTTTTTTGAAAAAAGAAAAATCTGTTTTGAATCTGTCTGTCTAGCATAACCTTGACTTAAAAAGCCATAATTCAAGAAACTGTGCTTCAGAGGGAGTTCACTGAGTTCAATCAATGAGAATACATGATATAAGCAACATAAGTAATGTTAATTTCCTGTACACCTACTATGAATTCTGTGTGTCTGTCTTTATATTTCCCTCCCTTCTTACTAGATGAGTGTATCTTTGTTTTACATATGTAGAAAGTGAGGCTGGAGCCAAGAGGTGAAAAACCCAGTTAAAAACTAAATCTGGATGCAAAAATCCTCAATAAGATACTGGCAAACAGATTACAGAGAGTTATCAACAAAACCATACACCCTGATCAAGTTGGATTTATCCCAGTGATGCAAGGCTGGTTCAACATACATAAATCAATCAATGTAATACACTATATTAACAGAATCAAGGACGAAAACCATATGATTATCTCAATAGACCAGAAAAAGCATTTGACCAAATCCAACACCCATTTATGATCAAAACCCTACAGAGAATCGGAATCCATGGACTTTATCTCAATTTAATACAAGCTACTTATGAGAAACCAACAGCCAGCATCATACTTAAAGGGCAAAAACTGAAACCTTTTACTAGATCAGGAACAAGACAAGGATGCCCGTTGCCACCACTCTTGTTCAATATAGTGCTGGAAACATTAGCCATAGCAATCAGGCAGGACAAAGATATAAAAGGAATAAAGATAGGAAAGGAAGAAGTTCAACTGTCATTATTTGCTGATGATATGATACTCTATCTAGAGGATCCTAAAAACTCAACCAAAAGACTACTAGACTTAATTACCAGATTTGGTAGTGTTGCTGGATACAGGGTTAATTCTCAAAAATCAACAGCCTTTGTCTACACAAACAACAGACTCACTGAAAGAGAAACTGAGGAGTCAGTCCCTTTCACAATAGCACCCAGAAAAATGAAATACCTAGGAATCAACCTAACAAAGGAAGTGAAAGACCTCTACTATAGGACTCTGAAAAATGAGATAGAAAAGGAAATCAGAAAGTAGAAAGATATCCCCTGTTCCTGGGTAGGGAGAACCAACATCGTCAAAATGGCTATACTCCCACAACTACTATGCAGATTCAATGCAATTCCAATTGAAATTCCAATGGTATACTTCACAGAGCTAGAGAAAATAATACAAAAATTCATCTGGAACCACAAGAAACCTAGAATAGCAAAAGCAATTCTAAGCAACCACGACACGGCAGGGGGTATTATAATCCCCAATTTAAAACTCTACTATAAAGTCACTGTGATTAAAAAAAAACTGCATGGTACTGGCAAAGTAACAGGCCCGAGGACCAATGGAATAGATTAGAAGATGCAGAAACAACCCCACATACACTAAGCCACCTTATCTTTGACAAAGGAGCCAAACATCCTCATTGGAGGAAAGACAGCCTCTTTAACAAATAGTGCTGGAAAAACCAGGCTTCAACCTGCCAAAAGCTAAAGCTAGACCTATCTCCTTCACCATGCACAAAACAAAACTCACAATGGATATGAGACTTGAACATTAAAACAGGAACAATAAGCCTGCTGGAAAACAGATTAGGTAAAACTCTTGGAGACATTGGCTTAGGCAGAGACTTTATGAATAAAACCTCTATAGCACAACAACTAGCAGAAAAAATCAACAAATGGGATCTCATCCTACTGAAAAGCTTCTGCACAGCAAAAGAAGTCACTGGCACTGCTAAAAGACAACCAACAACATGGGAAAAAATCTTTACTAGCTGTTCATCAGACAAAGGGCTATTATCTACAATATATAAAGAACTTAAGCAGATCAGCCTCCCCAAGTTTAAAGACCCAATTCAAAAATGGGCATCTGAAATGAACAGGCACTTCTCAGAGGCAGAAGTCAAAGCAGCTAAGAAACATATGAAGAAATGTTCAACATCACTGGTCAAAAAGAGAAATGCAAATGAAAACAACACTGAGATTTCATCTCACTCCACAAAGAGTGGCCGCTATCACAAAATCAACCAACAATAAATGCTGGCGAGGCTGTGGGGAGAAAAGAACCCTTCTCCACTGTTGGTGGGATTGCAGACTTGTCAACCATTTTGGAGATCTGTGTGTGGGGATTTCTCAGAAAACTAGGTCTAGGGGTCCCATTTGACCCTGCTATCCCCCTGCTAGGAATATACCTAAAAGAATTTTTAAAATCACATTGGAAAGACAGATGTACACCCTTGTTCACAGCAGCTCAGTTCATGATAGCTCAATCTTGGCAACAGCCCAAATGCCCATCAACTGGGGAGTGGATAAAGATGTGTTTTTTAAAAATAAAATAGAGTATTATTCTGCCATAAAGAATGACAAGATTGATTCTTTTATGTGTAAATGGATACACCTGGAGGACATGCTAATGAGTGAAATCAATAGATCACGGATTGGCAAATACCAGATCTTTTCTTTGATATGAGCACCTGTAGATGCAAATGAGCTCTAGAAAGTATGACAATTTTTGTAGAATGGGAAAAAAAGGAAATTTGGTGTGGGGATGTAATGAGGGGAAGGAATAAATATGATTCTGAAAGAAAATAAAAGAGCCTGTATATAGGGGGTGGGGAGGTGTGGGTGGGTAGGGATATGGGTAAAAATGAAAATTGACTGTGTCATATATTGGTACAAATTCCCCAATGTTATGTGTGATTGTGAGATGTATATAAAGTGTACCCATAAAGAGTTCAATTTTTAAAAAAACTAAATCTAACTTCAAAACCTATGCCCATCCTATTCTGTTAAGTAGCTACTTCACCACAAGTGATCACAGAGAGGTAGGAATGGGATAGAGGCTGGCTTCTTGTACACCATAATGGTTAAGGCAAATGGGGTTCCATGTTTAGAATGGCCAAGTGACTGGGTTAATGTTTTTCACTTGCTTTCTTGAAATTCTTAGTAATTTTCTGAGGGGTCCCACATTTTAATTTTTATACTGTGTCCTACATATTATATAACGGATTTTTTATGGACTCATAGCATGGTGGCACTGGAAGAGCTTTGAGAGGTCATTTGTTCCATGCCCATCCACCTTACATATGAGCAAACTGAGACACAGAGAATGTGGCTACCTTTGGGTTGCACAGTAGCAATAGAACCCAGGAACCCCAAGGTTCTTGTCTTACACCCTGTCCCCTTGACAGTTTGACTGTTGGAGATGAGAATTTTCCCCTTCAGTCCGGGAGCTTATCTCTAGCCAAAATATCATTTGTGGTTGAGCTGGGTCAACTTATTTTACTCTTGGGCAAATGGCCTTGGTTTTTTTATAAAACCAAATGCACATAAACCTGAATGTGATTCCAGAAAACCACAATGTCTACTCTGTGGTAAGAGAAATCCTTAGCTGAGTGTATCACCAAACACCTCTCTTTGCTGCCCAACCCACCCCTATATAAATTTCTTATGCTGGGAGTATTGGCTCAGCCAGGGTCAAGCAGGGGCCACTGCTAGAGCAGCCAGGGTGAGGGCAGGCTCAAGGCCAAGGCCAACTCCTACCAGAGCTGACCCGGATAGGAATATTGGCCCAAAGCATAGACATTTCCCATCTACTAAATTGATGCTCTATGCAGCCTCATCAGAAGGGCCTCTTAGAACCACTTCAGGTTGTTAAATAGGTAACCAAGTATTTGTAACAGTTTCTTCTCACCTCTTCCATGCCCACATACTTGGAACTTACAATAAAGAGAACATAGTGCTCTGGTCTCCAGCCCAGAAAATATGTACTTGCCTCAGACACACAGGAGTAGGTGGCTGTACTCCGTAGAGATGTACTGGATAGTTCTGAAGACCACACGCATCTACTACAGTCCAAAAGGCAGAGGAGTGGCATGTATGGGTGACAGGGAATTCTGGTATCCTTTAAAAGTATTTGTCTGGGCTTCTTGGAATTGTGAAAAGATTTTTCAGGTAGGAAGAATATGAGCAGCTTCCATTTTAACTTTGCAACATGGGACAGACACACAGCACCTAACACAGAAGGGCCATAGGGCAGAAGGAATTTACCCCTTTGATTCACTGACATGATCTAAGGAGCTCAATGGAACCTGGTACATAGTAAGTGTTTGTCATGCAGATGAAAACTACTTGTGATTTTTTTTTTTTTTGAGACAGGGTCTCGCTTTGTAGTTCAGGCTGGCTCTGAGCTCACTATGTAGTCCAGGCAAGCTTCGAACTCAGCAATCCTCCTGTCTCTGCCTCCCGAGTGCTGGGATTACAGGCGTGAGCCACCACACCCGGCACTGTGGTATGTGGTATTGATTGCTGGTGGGCATGAGTCTCCATGCCCAGCATTGTATGTGGTTACCGGGGATTGAACTCAGGACCTTGCGCTTGCGAGGCAGGCACCAGAACCACTGAGCTAACCCTCCGGCCCAACTACTTGTGATTTTAAGTACAACTACTTAATTTTTTTTTTTTTTTGAGGCAAGATCTCTCTTTGTAGTTCAGGCTTGGCCCTCAGCTCACTATGTAGCCTAGGCAAGCCTCGAACTCAGCAATTATCCTGCCTCTGCCTCCTGAGTGCTGGGATTACAGGCATGAGCCAACACGCCCAGCACTGTGGTATGTGGTATTGATGGCTGGTGGGTGTGAGTCCCCACACCCAGCATTGTATGTAGTTACTGGGATCAAACTCAGGGCCTTGCACTTGTGAGGCAGACGCTGGAACCACTAAGCTAAATCTCTGGCCATACAACTACTTAATTTTAAGGATATTTCTGAAATACTTTTAAACAGAAAATCATAAGTATATTCCCCTTATATGCATGTATATATAGATTTGTCCATAGAAGGATGTGTATATAAATATGTATAATTGTGTAAATATGCACATAATTATGTATTTATGTGTGTTTGTAAAACTTATTTATAAATATGTTTATAAATTACACATTTTATTTGTTCACATAGAGTAAAATTCATATATGCAATATTTTTTTCTGACATCATGACCATTACTCTAAAGATTTCAGAACAATCTTATGTCACTTAACTGCAGGAATACCTTCTGAGAAACTTGTCTTTAGGTGATTTCATTGTACAGACATCGCAAATATCACTAGGTGATAAGAATTCTTCAGCTCTTTTTTTAACCACAGTATTGGGATTGAACCCAGAACCTTCACAATCAACTATATTTTCAGTCCTTTTTTATGGTTTTAATTTTGAGACATGGTCTTGCTGTTACTAAGTTGCATATCCTGGGGTTGAACTCACCATCTTCCTGTCCATGCCTCCCAGATGGCTGGTGTTACAGGTCTATGGCACTGTGCCTTGCTAAGGTTTGGTTTGGTTTGATTTGGTTTGGGTTGAGTTTTTTGTGTGTGCATTTGTGGTATGTGGTACTGATTGCCAGTGGACGTAAGCCACCATACCCAGTATTGTTTGTGGTCACCCAGGATCGAGCCAGGGACCTTGCACTTGCTAGACAGGCACTGAAACCACTGAGCTAAATCTCCGGCCCTTCTACCTCCTTCTTATGTGCTCCTGTCAGTCTTTGATGACTTTTTTATTTGCTAAAGATAATTCAAGCTCATCTTGTTCCTTACTTGACCCAGCCTTGCAAACACCCAAGGAAAACTGGTTTATTTTACTCAAGGATAAATTTAAAAGCCAAAATCAGGCATTGAGTGTATTTATTGCCACATGCATCCATAACTATTTCTATATCATATATATAACTATTTCTATATTATATATAATAAATGTATATATTCATAAATTCATGCCAGTACTTTCAATTTTAATCCAACCCTTTAGGATATTTCTAGCTTTTCCTATTTTCATCTTTGCAGCCTTTATCTTAGATAGTGAGAAACACAGATCTGACTACCCTTGGTACATCTAGCTATTTGCTCAAAGGACTTACTTGCTGAATATGAACAGTTTCTAGTCAAGCCTGCTGGAAAACAGGCTAGGCAAAACTCTTGGAGGCATTGGCTTAGGCAGAGACTTTATGAATAAAACCTATATAGCATAAAGAATCAACAAATGGGATCTCATCCTACTGAAAAGCTTCTGCACAGCAAAAGAAGTCACTGGCACTGCTAAAAGACAACCAACAACATGGGAAAAAAATCTTTACTAGCTGTTCATCAGACAAAGGGCTATTATCTACAATATATATAGAACTTAAGCAGATCAGCCTCCCCAAGTTTAAAGACCCAATTCAAAAATGGGCATCTGAAATGAACAGGCACTTTTCAGAGGCAGAAGTCAAAGCAGCTAAGAAGCATATGAAGAAATGTTCAACATCACTGGTCATTCGAGAGATGCAAATGAAAACAACACTGAGATTTCATCTCACTCCACAAGAATGGCCACTATTACAAAATCAACCAAGAATAAATGCTGGCATGGCTGTGGGGAGAAAGGAACCCTTCTCCACCATTGGTGGGATTGTAGACTTGTGCCACCATTGTGGAGATCTGTGTGGGGATTTCTCAGAAAACTAGGTCTAGGGGTCCCATTTGACTCTGCTATCCCCATGCTAGGAATATACCCAAAAGAATTTTAAAAATCACATTGGAAAGACAGATGTACACCCTTGTTCATAGCAGCTCAGTTTGTGATAGCTCAATCTTAGAAGCAACCCAAATGTCCATCAACTGGAGAGGATAAAGAAGATGGGGGTTTTTAATGGAGTATTACTCTGCCATAAAGAATGACAAGATTGATTCATTTATGTACAAATGGATACACCTGGAGAACATGCTAATGAATGAAATCAATAGATCACAGATAGGCAAATACCGGATCTTTTCTTTGATATGAGCACCTGTAGATGAAAATGAGCTCTAGAAAGTATGACAGTTTTTGTAGAATGGGAAGTTTCCAAAGGAAATTTGGTGTGGAAATGTAATGAGGGGAAGGAATAAATATGATTCTGAAAGAAAATAAAAGAGCATGTATACAGGGGGTGGGGAGGTGTGGGTGGGTAGAGATATGGGTAAAAATGAGAATTAACTTGTGTCATGTATTGGTACAAATTCCCTGACGTTATGTGTGATTGTGAGATGTATATAAATTGTACCAATAAAGAATTTTAAGAAAAACACTCTCCTGTCATCTCGCTGCTGCTTCTCCCCACCACTTCTGCATCTTCCCCACTTCTGTCATCACCCATCTGGCTTCCTCCCACAACGTGATCACAACACTCCTCACTGTCCTACTTCTTTATACAAAGATGAGAAAAGGAAAGATGGGATCTATATTTAAAATGATTTCCTAAATGAATATAACCATGAGGCAGGTTTACACATCAGAGGAACCGTGCAAAACAGTACTTGTGTTTAAACGTGAGGACCAAACCATCAAACTTACTATATCCTAGAAGTACTTACCTGTCCTGGAAGTATAGTAGTTTTTGCAAGGAGTCAGTGCCTCACAGTTAAGGGTGGAGAGAGAAGATAGCCAGAAATGGTAGGAAGCCCTGAGTCAGTTCAGACTACTATATAAAATTACTATAGATTGGGAAGCTTAAAGAACACACCTATATTTTTGGATGCTGGAAAGACCAAGATCAAGCAACTTCCCAGCAGATAAAATATCTGATGAGTGCTGGACATGGTGGCTCACGCCTGTAATCCCAGCACTCAGGAGGCAGAGACAGGAGGATTGCTGAGTTCGCGGCGGCTTGCCTGGGCACCATAGTGAGCTCAGGGCCAGCCTGAACTACAAAGCGAGACCCTGTCTCAAAAAGCAAAAAAAAAAAAAAAAAAATATGATGAGGACCTGATTCCTGATTTGCAGATGTACATCTTGTTGCATCCTCAGGTAACAAGGAGGAGCCACAGTGAAGGAAGAATGAAACAGCCCTCGAGTCTCCACTTGTAAGAGCATAATCTCATTCATAAGGCTCTATCTTCATGACCCAACTATTTCCCAAAGGTCTCCCTTTCAATACTGAAGACTGGAGATTAAGACTTCATATTGGAGATTAATATGAATTTCAATATATGAATTTGACAGAGAAACAGACATGAGGTCCATAACAGATGATAGAGTAGCAAAAGCAGCTGATCCCAAGCAAAGCATAATTTTGCTTCTAGTTGGCTCTGACTATTCTCAGATGCCTGCTTGGGAATGTGCATAGGAGTCACTACCCCCTAATTTAAACTTGACTCCTAAGGCTTGCCTTCATGTCTAGAGGTCTTGTGCTTTTCACATAGGACTGTGTTCTGGGAAGTGAGTATGAGCAGTGGATGTGCAGCTCTATTTTCTGTTTATCTCTGCCAGTGCTTCAGCTTTTACCTATGAAGTTTGCCCTCCACTGTCCTAACCTCAGGCCCCTACTCAACAACCTTACTGCTGTCTTTCTTTACTCTTTGCCCTATGGTCTGGTAGGAACCATAAACCTAACACCGAACTCAACAGGCCAAAACTGCCAAGGCAGACCCAACAGTATTAATCCACCTAAGCTAAAGTTATTGCATTTCCTCCAGCTCCACACGAAGGAAGAAATTTGTCAAATATTTATTCTGGAAGAGAAATTAAAATCAAGTTAATAGGAAAGAATGATTGAATTCTGTTATTGCCTTTCCTGGCTCCCTATGTTTCTGGAGAAAGCCATAAAACCTTATTTGTGCTACTCATTTTCATATTTCCATGCTTATATTATAACTGAAAGAAAAGTCAGGGCTGGCTCCAAAGGAAACATGCCTAGAAAAGGAACACTTTGTCCCAGAGCTATAACTGGCTCAGCCCTGCAAAGCAAGCTTGCACAATAAAGTCAAGGAGAAAGTTAAACAAGAACTGAACAAAGAAA
>PVIC010047313.1:0-13830 GCA_004025085.1 Thryonomys swinderianus | reverse complement strand
TTTTTTTTTTTTTTTTTTTTTTTTTTTTTTTTTTTTTTTTTTTTTTTTTTTTTTTTTTTTTTTTTTTTTTTTTTTTTTTTTTTTTTTTTTTTTTTTTTTTTTTTTTTTTTTTTTTTTTTTTTTTTTTTTTTTTTTTGAGACAGGGTCTCGCTTTGTAGTTCAGGCTGGCTCTGAGCTCACTATGTAGTCCAGGCAAGCCCCGAACTCAGCAATCCTCCTGCCTCTGCCTCCCGATTGCTGGGATGACAGGCGTGAGCCACCACGCCTGGCACTGTGGTATGCGGTATTGATGGCTGGTGGGCGTGAGTCACCACGCCCAGCATTGTATGTGGTTGCCGGGATGGAACTCAGGACCTTGCGCTTGCGAGGCAGGCTCCAGAAACACTAAGCTAAATCTCCAGACCTATATATTTTTCCTTTTTTTTTTTTTTTTTTTTTTTTTTTTTGGCGGTGCTGGGGAATTGAACTCGAGTCCTTGTGCGTCCAAAGTTGGAGCTAAATCCCCAGCCCAGACCTATATATTTTTATTTTGTGACAGAATCTTGGTAAACTTCCCAGTTTAGCCTAGAAGTTACAATCCTGCCTAAGCGACCTGAATGTGCCACTAACCCTGGCAAATTCATGAATATTTTATCTTACTTAATTTCATATTACATTTTTCAAATTGTATAAGGGTATCTTTTGAGTTAGTTTCTTGAAATGTTCTAAGATTCTAGATATTTATGAAGGTTTCATCATGTTATTGATTTTATTAGATTTTTCTAATTTGTAGTCATGAGCTATATATGATTTAGATTAGGCATAATTTTAAGTAGTCATATATTCAAAGAAAATGTTTCATCCAAGCTTGTTTATATATAAGTATAAAAACAATAATTAAAATGCTCCCTTTTTTCCTCTTCATCATGGTGTTTCTACTTTAACAGAATCAGTATTTAATCAACAGATTTCTATGTGACTAGATTTGTTAGGGTAAATGTTTTAAACTCTCAAAGCAAATGTATTTTTCTTTTATATTTTACTGTTATCTAAAGAGACAAGAATTCTATATTACAGCATATCACATGGTTTTTGCTTGTTATGAAATGTGTCACAAGTTCCAAATAATTTGCAGGTTTGAGACGTATTTTTTTATTATAACATAATTAACTCAAAAAAGACATGGCTAGTCTGAACTATGGACAGATTACATGAGTTGAAATGCAAACAAAATAAATAATCTTGTTTTAGCCTTCCAGTTAATACAAACAAAATATCCCCCAGTGGTTAAGATTTGTCCTGGCTTTTTTTTTTTTTTTTTTTGTCTTGTTTTTTTTTCCCAGTACTGGGGAGTGAGCTCAGGACCTTGCATTTGCCAGGCAGGTGCAGTGCCACTGAACTACATCCCAGGCCCATGTCTTACAGTTTTAACAGAGCAGACAAATAAATCAGTTTCCGTGTTGGTGAGGGTGCTGGTTTTCCTTAAGGTGGGGCAGGAGTCTTTTGGGAAAGTCACGTCTGACATTGTGGCAACACAGAAATGAGGAGTGAAGAGCCTAGGGAAGCCACTGTGGAAAATCAGGAGAAGGCTGATTACAAAACCCTAGTGGGAATTCCAGAAGAAATCTCCTCAAAAAGCTGCGCACTAGAGACACGTGGGCTGCAGCAGTATCTGGTCGCAGAGGAAGTGAATAAGGCAGCGTTTTCTTCCTCCACCAGCAGGTGTCCCAGTCCGAGACCACAGAAGGTCAATAAGCAGACTGGGAGGAATCTGGTCACAATGACACAGGAACAGAGTGGAAAGGTTTACTGACAATTTGGTCTTGGGATGACCAGACAAATTGGTCCCAGACATCTTATGGCAATATATGTTCTTGGTTTTTTGTTCGTTTTGTTTTTCTGGGAGAACTTTCGCCCATTGAGTGTTCAGGCAAGTTCTATCCAGCACTAGATCATCATGCCCTTCCCCACTTGGCTGAAGTTTAATCTGTTCAGCCCATAGTCATCAACTGAGCCTTGGACGTGCACTCGCAAAGCTCTGTAAGACCATGCCTCCACTCCTTGTTTAGCACCTATGAAGATACTACAATGAAACAACTCAAGCAACATTTCCAAGCAATTAGCAGCAGCTAATAAAAGCAGAATTAACTGTAAAATGTGGCATGCTTATAAAGGTCACATTAAGTTCATGCTTTTGAGACGAAAACACCACAGAGCTCAATGAGATAAGTACTAACTTGTACGAGGTGTATCTGAGTGTGTTTGCTTAGGTTTTCCAGTTCACTGTGTAAGACAACTAACTGCCTATGTATTTATGGTTATCAATGTTAAAAACCTGAGAGAAAACAGAGTGCATGTGGGCAGACAGTGAGAAGGAGGTGAGTAGGTGGTGATGGCAGAGATGAGAGGGCAAAATAAACCAGCAATTTGGGAGAAACTCTGCTTCACGGGGGCCTTGTGGACAGCAAGGTGGAGGAAGGGAACCCTACAAGGGAGCCCCACAGGATACAGGTAGATGATATGCAGATGAACTGGGTCAGCTAGAAGCAATAGGGAGGATTGAAGCTGAGGAGATACAGCAAAGCACACTAATATTCAAACTTTAAAACAAGCAAAATTCTACCTGAGCACAAGGTGCCTGTCATGGATGCCAGTAAACACCTCTCTACTCACCCCCACATAGAAAAGTTCCAGGCCTCTGTGAACAGACTTAAGCCTGTTATACTAATGGTCTGAGGTAATGAATCATTCATTTAGTCAACGAATATTTATTGTGCATCTAATATGAATTAAATATTGTACCTGATACAGAGGTAAACATTCTAATTGCTATAAATTTTAACTTCAATAAAATGGAGATGTCGAGCCATGATCTACCTAACACTGAAATTTTTAAAAAGCTTTTTTGTTATTGGTATATAATGGTTACATTCACTGTGGGAAATTGACATTATCAAAAGTAAAACTTTCTGTTCTTTAAACAAAAGTTGAGAAAATGAAAAGACAGGCATGGTGATGCGTGACTGAGATCACTTTAGTGACTGAGATCCTGCGTCAAAGTACAAATGGACTGAGGATACAGTTCAGTGTGAGAACTTTGGTTCAGTATGAGAGAGAGAGAGAGAGAGAGAGAGAGAGAGAGAGAGAGAGAGAGAGAGAGAGAGAAAGAGAGGAGAGAGATGTCTCTGGCTACCTGGACTAACTAAGGGTACTTTTACCTGGGGGTTAAGGACAGCACTACTGAACCTACATCGTGCCACTGAGGCGACCTCTCTCACTATACCACAGTGCCTTCTCTGCAGACAGTGTGGATAAAGGCAGTGGAGATTAGGGGTATGGTTGTTTTATTTCCCCAATAGAGACTGTCTTGATACAGATATAGATAAAGATGGAGTTCAGTCAGAACAGTAGAGCACAAAGCTCAGAATCAGTGCCATGTAGACCACAGAACAGAAGCAGCATTCCAACTTGGCGGTGGGAGCTGGCCTATGCAGTAACTCAGACTGAGCAACTGGCTTTCACATAGAGTCAAATAAAATTATGGCCCCATCTTACATCATGCAGAGGAAATGTGAGATCTTACAAAGACACACATGAAGAAAAGTTTTTTAAATTTTGTAATGAAATAGAAAAACATTTATCATTTTAGAATTTCTTAAACTCAACACCAAAGCAAAAATAATTATGAAATACACTACTGAATAAAAATATTTCCTATAAAACAAGTCATTCTCATGACAGTTAAGAGGTATTACATTTGAACCAGACGATGCTTGCCTGTAATCCCAGCTGCTTGGGAGGTGGTGCCACTCACATCCGGGACAGGGCTTCTCTCCAGTAAACCCATTCTGCCACATCTAGAACTTTGCTCATTCCAACCAATAGATTAATTTAGTATCACATACCCTTAATTACACACCCTTGATCCAGCCTGCTCTGCAAAGCATCACCTCTGACTGTATAAATCATTTAGGGGGACATCTAGACACAAGGCTTACCTTTCTGAAGTAATGAAGGCTCACGGAAGAGTTAACTTACCCAGATCCCTGTGAATATCAAGTGATGATGCAAGCAGGAATTAATTTTCTTCCTTCAACATGCCATCACCCAAATTCTAGTTTAGTCTGTGTTCCATTTTTTCATTTGGGTTCCCTAGACTAATCTTATTCATTTTATAAAACATTTTCTGTGGTTAACTGTCTATTTTCTTGAAACTCCTTCTTGGTTTGCATTGTAAGATTTTAAGTGTGTAATGCATCTTTTGAATAGAATTGTTTTGGCTCTGCCAACATTAGGGAGGTTTCTTTCTGGTCAAGACCACATTTAGAAAAGATAGGACTAGAGGATATTGTCCATTCAGATTGATAAGCTCCAAAGTACAAGAACTTTATGTTGCCTTAGCAATTGCAATTAAGAAGGCACAAGTTTAATTACCTCTAAATCAGTGCTATCAGTCAGGCAAGTAAGGCAGGAGCTTCTACAGACTACTCAATATTGAAAAGCAATGTAGGCTTTACATCTGAGAGAAAATAAAGCAAAAAATATATAAGCCAAATGCAGTGTTCACAAAAATAAAAATCCTCTACCTTCCTCATTCATATTTTTTAGCCTTTAAAAGTTCCCGAAGTGTTTTTAAAATTTTTACAATGTCTCAATGGCTATTATAAGAGAAGGGACATTTATTTAGAATAAAGAGAAAGTGCTATAAAAGAGAGGTTGTAGCTTCATTTTTTGTGTCGAAGGGCTTACAATATATATTACACTCAAAGTCATCCCTGGCACCTGCAATTCCAGCAGTGATGTAATTAAGGTCATTTTATGGAAGCTGGAGTTCAACCTCCTTACAGAAAGAAGGCAGAAGGTGAAAAGGAGCCTTGCTTAACAGTATGCCTATCACAGGAGACTTCTTTATCATGGTGGACAACCTAATGCCTGAATGTCCATCAAAAATATATTTGAGGGCCAGAGATTTAGCTCAGTGGTTCTGTTGCCTGCCTAGCAATTGCAAATTCTCTGGTTTGATCCCTGATAACCACATACAACAATATTGGGTATGGTGGCTCACGACCACCGGCAATCAGTACCACATACCACAAATGCTGGGCTTGGTGGCTCAAACCTGTAATCCCAGCACTTGGGAAGCAGAGGCAGAAGGATTGCTGAGTTCGAGGCTTGCCTGGGCTACATCGTGAGCTCAGGGTCAGCCTGAACTACAAAGTGAGACCCTGTCTCAAAAAAAAAAAAACTGTATTTGATAGATACAATTTGATGAAAATATAAAGAATTTTAATGTCTTTATAATCTTAGGTATCAATTTTATTATGAAAATAACCTTTTTTCTTTAACCATACATTTCTGGGAACTTCCCAAGTATTATGAGAACTGCACTTTTTTTCTCTTGGTTTCACACATCTGTTATGCAAAAAAACAGGATATAATATAATCAAATAGTAACAGCTTAATCTTCAATGTCTGGATATAAAGTATAATGACAAGATTTTTGCCTACTGTCATAAGTTTAGTTTAAAAAATTCTGAGTCACTGTTCTTCATGACCTTACTCATTTTAATAGTACATCTGTGTCAGGTTGATGTCTGACCAGTCACTGGTGGATACCCAGTCCCTGATGAGGGGACAGCAGGGGATGAAAGAATAGTATACAAAGAACAAGGAATAATAACAAATGATTTTTTTTGTTTTTCCTTTATGAATTTATTGTTACATTTTAGGTATACATTATGATCACATTTATCACTGAGCATCTGTTCCTGTACATGATGTGTCTTTGTTTCTTAGTTTTATGAGATAGGATTTTGATTTATAGTTCAGGCTGACCCTAAACTTACTATGTAGGCCAGGCTAGCCTCGAACTCATGACAATCCTCCTGCCTCTGCCTCCTGAGTGCTGGGATTACAGGCATAAACCACCACACCTGGCTAGAGATATATCTTGATTTTCATTTTTTTCCCATTCCCCGCCCTCCCTACAGCCCCACCCCCATATATATAGCCTTTGTTTCCATTTTTTCTTTTTTACCATCAAATGTTTTCTTTCCCTTCTTTGTTTTTTCCCTGTCCTCTCCCCAGACTTCCATTTCCCTTCATGGTTTATTACTTGGGGGACCAGGAATTGCTTTTTAGTTCTATGCTATCTAAGACTATGAGCTCTAGATGTGTCAGTATTTATGATCATACAACATGAGTGTGAAGGCAGATATATGGAACAGAAGAACTAATGCACTTAATCAGCAAGGCTTGGAGAAGGGAGTAACTATGTATACTTGTGAAGGCCAGGTCACAATTAACAAGGCACTTGTAGTATCTTGGAGGTCATAGCTAATAAGCCACCTGTATTATGTAGCTAATGTTTGATCTTGGAGAATGGCTGCAGTCAGAATTCTCCAGCTGCAGTGTCTCCTTGCTAGAGATATCATAAACTCACCAATCGCTGAGACCTCAGCTGTGACTATTGCCATAGGGAAGTCTGTCTCTGAACACCAGCCAAAAGGTCAATTAGCACTTCACACTTTATGCCTTGGAGTGACTCATAATATCAATAGCCAAACTCATAAGTCAAATCAATATAGCCTGCTCAGTGCGGTTTTAAGCAGGTCTCCTGTACAGCCTCTCTTGACACTTACTGTTGGGTTAGCTCGTGACAGAACAAGAGAGGCTAGCAAGCAAACCCCCGGCAGGGCCATGGCCCTGATGTCCCTGCCAGGCCTGGGTTCAGGACGGGCTGCTGGGACAGTGATGCGAAGACCCAGACATGAACCTGAGGCCCGTCTTTAACACAAATTTAGAAGCTGTATGGCTGGGGAAGACTCCAGTCAGGAGTGATTTCATCCAGGTCTTCAAAGAATACATCTCACTTCTGCTTAGCTGCAACTGGATCACTCACTCAAGTTCACATTTCCCTTAAACACTAAAATTGCCAGTTGACTGGAATGCCATGTGAGAGGCAAGTTTGAGAGGGAATTGCGGGGGTGGAAGTTTACTTCACATTTTCTCTGAGCCTGTCAGTAAGGGATGTCCTCAAGGCACGGAAGGTGGTTCTGGATTCCCAAGACCAGCCAGAACCAGCTTCAGGGAGCTGTTTACAGCCTGGATTGGAAAAAAGAGATCCTCACTCCTGAATCCTGTTTGGAACTGCCGCAAGGAATAGAAAACACACAGGCTGTCAAGGTGCGGAGCTCAACTTTGCCGTCAAGCCCAAGTACCCGGAGACCACCTAGCCAGCAGAGGGGCCTAACTGGAACCCTCAGGACTTGGAGAAACACACATCTGCCGCCTCGGAGCCCCTCCTCCAGGACCCCACACCTGTGCGTGGGGAGCAAGGTCTAGGAGGCTGTGTTGGGAGCATACAGCATGAACCCGAAGAGCAGAGCTGGACCATTTCTGCTGCTTCAACTGCGACCAAGTTCACTTACTAAATTCATCTTCTAACCAAAGAGGAAGGAGAGAGAAGGGGCCATTCTGGTACTTCTGGACCCAAACCTCCCCTAGGTCATGAGATCCCTTGAGGTCTGCTGACCACCATGGACATTTTCTCTGTGCACATGCAAATTTCAGCCCTATCTTAGGGGCAGATGAACCTGGAGTGCACCCACAGACACCAGGTTAACAAAAACCTGGGCTGGGTGGGGTCTGTATGTCTCCTGGGTATGAGAATAAGAACTATAAGTATGACGGAGGTGATGGAAGCCACCAGATCCCAGTGGCAATGGTGGTACACTGGGCACAGGGTCCAGGGGAGGTGTGAGGCAACAGAGGAAAAACCCGGAGGGCAGAACAGTGCCCAGGTTCCTGTGGTTCCAGCTGGCCAAGACTTCTCGGAGCCCTGCTTGGGGCCAGTTCTCAAGACAGGAAGGTGGGAAAACCAAGGACCCAGACAGGCAGAGAATGGAAGGAAAAGGGGGCACAGAATTGTGCTCCTTTAACAAATAAGTGGGTGTGAACCCAACCTGCTTGTGTTGTGTGGCCAAGATGACCACCCCCTAACTTGGAACAGGATGGAGGGTCCCCACAGAGCCACACTCTGGCACACGGACCAGGGAGTCACCGAAACAGCTCCTGGGTAGTTCTGATCATAGCTGTGCTAGAGACGTAGGCCAGGGACAATGCAGTTCTTTAGTGGCGGATGAGCTCTCATGTTTCTGAGATCGGCAGAGGGAGGTGTCCTCATGCACCCACAACTAGAAAAGAACCAGTGCTGATGGCGTAGATTCCAAGTTAACCCCAAATAACACAAGTGGACGTCATTTCGGTAACCATGACACTGAATATGAAGGAGGTCTATGTTTAACTCATAGAAGATGTGCCTACAAGAAAATGACATGTAAGCTCTGGGCAGCTAGCTGGGCTCCTGGCATAGCAGTTCTGGTTTGGAAGAATTAGGTATAGATCAGAGGTTCTGGGGCTCCTAATTTTATTGCTGACAACTGCACCTTCCTTTTCCAGCACATCTTATTTCCAATCTTGTGCTGTGTGAAAATATGCAAGGGATATATCACTCTCTAATGAGGACCAGCAGTTCATGTCCAGCAAAGCAGGTGTGGGTGAAGATGTGCAGCCAGAATTGGTGTGCGTGTGTGTACCTGAGCATCAGACAGCAATAAGGAGAATATCATTCTTCACAAAGGTCTCATATTGCCACTCCCTCGATACGAACTAACATTTACCTATTTTCTAGCCAGGATTGAGTTAAGATTAACTAGAACTAATTTACTGATTACCCAAAGGCCAGCAAGATAATAATGATCTTTTCTTATGCCTGTATAATAGCTAATTTCTTTTTTAAAAATTCCAGCTACAATAGAAATCGTCCCCCAAAGAAGAGCTGACGAGGCCATCAGGAAGAAGCCACAGACTATGCTGGCCCAACAGAGCAAGCCTCAGGACCTGCACAAGGAGCCCCTGATGGGTACAGGGCTTGGTCCTGGGCTCGTCCAGCTCTGGGACCACCAGAAAGTAACTACCAAACCTCTCTGGGGCTTTGCAAGAAGCGGACTGAAGAGGTCATCCCAATGTCTCTGTCCTTGAGGACAGCACCAGGCACCCCTGGGCCGCCCTGTAGCGTCCAGTAGCTTTCAGAAACCCACAGGGAGCCCCATCCCAACCCCACATACTGCCCAGGATCCCTCCTACCTTGTCTGCCAAAATGGCAAGCGTCCTCTCAAGGCCAGTGGCAGACCTGTCCTTGGCCGCCCTCGGGAGCCGCCCTGCTCAGTAACTAACCTGTGTTTTCAGGGGGTTGATCTGGGTGATGATCTCCTTTGCTCTGACAATGTCCTGTGGTATGTAGATTATGGGCTGGCAGCTGGACGAAGTACTAAAAGGGCTAAGAACAGAGCTAAGGGCTCTTCTTGAATCTGATGAGGATGGTGGCAGCAGCCCTACCCTGGCCCACAACTAACCCCAAACAAAGAATGCTTTGCTTCCTGGGCTAGTCTAGCTGCGGATGAAGGACACCTTGGCTGATCCTTCTTATTTACATGGTAGAAGCATCAAATATAATAGGATGAAGTAATTTATCTCTGTATGCATCTGCATTTTTATCATGTTATGTGTGTAGACATTGAAATATCACCCCCAAATTTCCCAAGTATGTAAAATGTTTACCTAACAACTTCTATCAATTTAAAAGCAGTTCTTAAGTAGAAATTTGGGGTTGGCTTATATACAAAGAGGTCAAGTTATTCCCCTGAAGGGAAAGACTATAGTAGGAGCTGGACTTTGACAAAACAAAACAAAACAAAACAAAGGAAATGTTGCAAAACCTGAGTTTTCATTTGACCAATCAGACCTTCAAACTTTCTGAGAACAGACCCACAGTTCTCCTCTCTCAACAGTATAAACCTAGCAAGTCTCAGGATGCCAGGCCTCCCTTCTCTCCCCTGTGCCCGGCTTTCCTCCTTTGAGAATAACAATGTATGAGAGGAAGAGGAAGCGGAGAAGGCACCACCAGTGGCAAGGCCTCAGTACCCATGGGGACCTGGGCATCTGGCTCTTCCATCTTCCCACCTCTTTACTATCAAGAAATGTGTGTATCTGGGGGCCAAGATCAAAGCAACAACCCGGCCAGCAAGCGACACGGCCGGGAGCCTCAGGCTGCTCCATGCAGTCAGCGTGTGGAGCTGCACTGGCCTGTGTGGTTCTCCCCAGTGGCAATGACACACCGAACGTCTTTCTGTTCAGCTCAGTATGTGGGTGTATAGATCAGTTTTCTGACCACCTGAGGAGGCCAAGGAAGGGAAGAGGTACACGTTGCCAGCACAGAGGTCTCCTGAAGTTTGGGGCTGTAGGCTCAGGGTAAAATACTAGCCCTCCTCTCCTGGAGAGAGGGGCCCTTTGAATGCTGTGACAAGGAGAAAGTGGCAGACTGTCCTCAGCACACTCTCTCTCCATCATGCCCCCTGGAGACACGAGAGCGAGACTGACAGACACTCTCTGCACAGACAGAAGACTCACCAACACTCCTCAAAACTGCTAAAGAAAAGAACCAGAATGAAGTATTAGCAGTCAGCAGATAACAAATGCAAAACCAAAAGTTTAAAGAGCCAAGTGACTTTTGTCAGAACACTTCAGGTTACTTGTTGAGGCCCCAGCTGTGAGAAGACTGACCTAGGGAACCAGTGGCTTCTTCAGAAGAGCAACCTCACTGCTTGTGCCCAGAGCCCAGCAGATGTCCCAGTGGGGCCAGGACGCCTGCACTAGAGGGAAAGCGTGGCCGGAGAAATGGATTTTGTCACATCTGTGGGAAATTAAGTAGATCGTGTATATCTGAAAAGCACTGAAGCAGCATTTTGGGCGGTGAGAATTGCTTGTTAACATGCACTCTAATCAGGGGTCGATACTCCAATGTCCCTGCATCAGACGCCTCGTGGAGGCCCAGAGTGCTCCCTATCAGGGCCCCCACTGTCTCAGGTCACACACACTCTCCACACAGAAGCATGCAAAGCGCACAGACACACGCTTTCTGCCAGCTGTGCAGAGATGTGGTGACCGCGGAGAACTTCGAGCCTCCCTATTCCCTAGGGGGCCCTCGGGGCCATGAGAACTGGGGCAGTCTGGTCCTCTCATCTGTCTGCAGAGCTGTGCCCTTAGTGGGCAGGGTCAAGGTGAAGCAGGCCATGTGAGGCCTCTCAGCCAGTGCCTAGGCCCCCTGGCTTCTCCTTGTACCCAGACTCAAGAGCCCACCAGCCGTCTGCCGGTCACCTCTCCTGGTCACTTTCCCTGCTGAGCTGCCAGGTGTCCCTCCCACACCAGAGCTGTGCTCGCTGATCACCTCCCTTCCGCCTGTGCACAGTGCTCGAACTTTCAGCCTTTCACTCCATGAAGCAGCCCATGGGCTCCTGGTCATGGCAACACAGCTGGCGATAGCCCCTGGGTCCCCATGTATGTCAAAGCTCTCTTGCACCTGTCTGCACCCCATCACGTGGGGCTCTCTGGATGTTCCCTGCTCTCTGCTTCCCCTTCCCTCACACTGTCCATGCTCCACTGGTAAGTGTGAAGCTCTCACATGGCAGACTCCAGAGGTGCCCTATCCATGCTCGGCCTGCTCCCTCCCTCCGTGCACACCTCCCTGCAAGCTCTTATCTCTCCTGGGGGGACTGGCCACCCCCTCCAGTCCTGCGCTCTTCAGCCTCTGCTCATTCACTTGCTATTCCCGCCCCTCACCTCAACATGTGCTCAGTCTCAATTATCCTCCCGCCCTCCGAGCTCCATCCTCTTCCTCTACCCCACGGTCTGCCGAGAGCCTCACAGGGCATCTGTGCTCATCACCTCACCTCTTACACTTGTGCCCCTCAACCATTTGCAGCCTGGCTGGTGACACTGTAACCCCCTGTGTGTGCAACACCACAGCTAGGCTTCATGGCTCCCTCCTGCCAGGCTGGGTCAAAGCCCTGATCCTGTCCAGGCCTAGATGCACTCAAATGGTGGCTGCTAACCGGTTTGCTCCCAGGCAGGGCCCTGCTCTCCACACGGCCAGGCCTAGATCTATCAGTTCTGCGTCGCTGGTGATGAGGCCAGCTCTCGGCTTCAGCTCCTCTCCTGCACTGCGTCCGCCATGGCCTCATTCCACACACCTCTCCCCATACTGCCTACTCAGCAACTTCCTGCTCCACACAGTAGGTCTATGCCGACGACAAGGCCTTTTCAAACTGAGAGTGCTTCCCGCTGCTGCCTCCCGCCATAATAGTCCTGCTGCTGAACCCACTGGCCAGGGACTCTAGAGGAAGCACAGCCAGCAGAGTGGACCAAAGGAGGCATCACTCAAAGGAGGTCACCCACGTGGCTCCTGTGGAAGGGACAGCCCCCTACCACGGGGCTCATCCCCACCAGCTCAGTCACACACACAGTAGCGCAGGGTTCATAATGCAGCTCCTCCTGCCACACAGAAACAGACGGATGCTTGGATGTTTTTGCAATAATATTTTGACCAGTTTTCTTTTTAATTGCAAAACATCAGACAACTGTACAAGCACCACAAACCCCTCTTGTACTTACTGTTTCTTAGTCTCTTCAAATTTGTGTAGCCTTTTTTTTTTTTTGAGACAGGGTCTTGCTTTGTAGTTCAGGCTGGCCCTGAGCTCACTATGGAGCTCAGGCAAGCCTCAAACTCAGCAATCCTCCTGCCTCTGCCTCTCGAGTGCTGGGATTACAGGAGTGAGCCACCACGCCCGGCATTCAAATTTGTGTAGCTTCTTGCGGAGACCTCCTGACTTAAACCCTTGGCAGCGCACTGCCGGTGCGCCGATGGTGACGATGTGATAGTGCTGATCTGAGTGACAGAAAGCTCTCCTCTGTTACTCTGGGCTCAGGCCTGTGGACCAGCCGGCTCAGGGAGATGCACACCACTCGGGGACGCTGCCCCTGCACCTCCACTGGCCTCTGGTTCCCTTAATCCCACCTCCCAGGCTGACAGAGGCCTGCAGGAGCCCACCGCCGTCCCCTTGGTGAAGAGAGCTTCTCTTGGCCTCCAGGTGCACCAAGAAGGTCTGTGGGAAGCTCCTCCCGACACTCGTTTCCTTCCCTCCTGAGAGAGGAGAGTGGAGGGAGGACACTGGGTTCTCTATGAAGACCTCTTGAAGGTCCTTAGGACGTTTCTTCTCTGAGCCGCCCCACGGTGCAGCATACAGGGAAACAGGGGCAGATGTGGGGCAGCTCAAGGACCAAGGGTGCAGGGAGAAAAGAAATGAAATGTGATTCAGCAAGAGAGAAAAAAGAGGTACCTGATCCTCCATCATCCTGAACTCTCATCCTTTGTATGTGCAGGTTTGTGGGGACAAATTCTTTTATCTGCTTTCAAACTGCTTGCTTTGAAAGAGGGACCTAATAAATGCAATAAGAGAAAACAAAGGTCTCACCCTGTGTCACAAACAAGTCAATGTAAGTAGGTGCCACAACGCTGGCCCAGAGGTCAGAGCTGTCCTTGAACATGCTGCCTTTACAGATGGGGGTGCCGAGGGCAGCTCACCAGCCCAGAGACTGGCTCAGGGGACTCAGGTGGTGAAGGGAGCCAGGGAGGACCAGCTTCCGCAGGTACAGGAAGACCAGGCCTTCTGGGACTCGGCTCGTAGCTCACAGGCTGCAGACCCAACCAGAGGTCATAAAACCCAAGATCTCCGCGGACAGTCTGGCTAGAGCAGCACAGTTCCACTGCAGTGAGTGAAGAGGTCCGCTCATCACCACGGGGCCATTGAGATGCAGAGTGCAGCATAGTACTGACCCAGCCCGAGGATAGTCAGGGAGGGCCCTTGTGTATGCTTGGTTGGCTAGAGGGCTGATGTTCTGTAACCTGTATTCACAGGTTATTTCTATGACCAAGTTCCAGAAACTGTACCTTAT
>PVIC010047311.1:0-13918 GCA_004025085.1 Thryonomys swinderianus | reverse complement strand
TATAGATTCAAGCTATGCAATGTGATGAAATGATAAGCATACATAGAGTGTAACTATGATGATCAGGATTAGTTTATTTGATACCACTCATGCTATACGTTACTTCTCCTGAACTTTTACACTTCTAATTGAATGTTTGTATCCTCTGATGAGTATTACTCCATCACCCTCATGCTCCTTCCCTGGAAACTACTATTATTCTAGTCTCTATTTGTGTGAGGAGATTCCCTTATAGGCATTGTTATGTTCTATACCAACAGGCAGATATTGCTAGAAATATTTGACCCCCATGGACTCATGACTTTCCTCAAGAATCTTACAGCAAGCCATGTAGTCCGAGGTAATATAACTGAGGCACAAACATATTAAGTCCAAAGTATTAGATAACAAGTGATAAAATGTAGATAACTGAGGCACAAACATATTAAGTCCAAAGTATTAGATAACAAGTGATAAAATGTAGATTCTAATCTAGACAGTCTGCATCACAACCTGTAAGTTTAAAAACCTCTTAAGCAGTCTTCCATCCAGCAACAAAAGCCACCCCTATTTAAAAAATGAAAAGATAACATGTTTGTTGAATGTACACCATAAAGTAAGCATTCTACAAGAATTTTGCATACATATTTTATTTAACCCTCATAAAAATAAATCTGATTTTACAAAGATTCAGAAAGATAAAGTGACATACTAGGACACACACACAGTGAATTTAAAACCTGCCTTCAAATATTAAAGTTTATTCAGTCAAGGCCATTGTTTGAGTGTCCCCCGAAGATCCATGTCATAAAGTTAGGTTTGGTCCTCACTGTGACACTAATGGGAGGTTGTGGAAACTTGAAGAGAAAGCACTTAACTAGGGGCATAAAAGTCTTTTTTGTCCTAGTTGTCAAGGGAAATCTGTGGGCCCTTCCTCCTCTGTTGCCATCCAGGTTGAGCGGAGTAGTTCTATGCTGCCACCTGCTACTACCATGATGTACTAACTCGTCACAGACCCCAAAGGGCCAGATACTCAGGAAGTAAAACTTCTAAAACTGTGATCCACTATAAACTTCTTTCTTTAAAATTGATGATCTCAGATTTTCCCTATGGTGACACAAACTAACAAACATAGCTAGTATATAATAATACATTTTTCAAAGTAATTTTTTTTTTTTGAGACAGGGTCTCGCTTTGTAGTTCAGGCTGGCTCTGAGCTCACTGTGTAGCCCAGGCAAGCCTCAAACTCAGCAATCGTCCTGCCTCTGCCTCCCGAGTGCTGGGATTATAGGTGTGAGCCACCACGCCCCGCACTGTGGTTTGTGGTATTGATGGCTGGTGGGCGTGAATCACCATGCTCAGCATTGTATGTGGTTACTGGGATAGAACTCAGGACCTTGCGCTTGCGAGGCAGGCACCAGAACCACTGAGCTAAATCTCTGGCCCTTAAAAGTAACATTTGACGGTGTGCTCAATGGTGCCACAATGGCTGGCAATTATCTGCTAAGTGGGTTGAGGGTTTTCACCCTAAAAGCTGAAGAAATAGTCAGAGCGGTCCAGCCTTTGACAGATAGACTGCTTCTGATATCAACCTCCGGAGCTCCCCTCTGACTCGAAGCAACATTTTCCTGGGATCTTCACCGTGTCCGGTCTCATTACCTGCACAATCGCTTCATTTTAATAAACCCCTTTGCTGGACTGACAATAGTATGATGAGGATGGCAATTGCGGGAAGAGATGTGATGGTTCTTTAGACAACAGTTTGGAAACTCTGATGTTTAAGTCAATTTAGATGCATGTTGAAGAAGTTCAACATTACAAGAAACATCTCATTATTCATGGCTCTCTCATATATATGTAGTCTGAATTGCCCTAAAATGAGATTACATATTTATATATCATTTTTTTTCCCCTTTCTGAGAACACCTTCTTTTGTGAACTGTTTCAGACTAGCTCAATTTTAGAAGCAAGGTGGCTGGCACTAACCTCTATCGAACCAAAGCAACATAAAAATCAAATTGTAGTAAGTGATTTCATTTTTCTATGAGCAACTATAAAAATACTGTCCATCAGTCTGGAAAAGTACTGTCTTTGTGAAATAATGCCTGTGGCCCAGGGGTGAATAATTACTGTAGCATTCGCTCGGTGAAATTCTCTTTGAAGTTAGTAAAAGTTTACATGGAAGGGAACTGGAAAACTAGATCTGATCATGACAATATTTCTCTATTTCAATCGAGGGGATATTTAGGAAGATGTATAGCGCAGTAGTGGGTGGATGAGTGCATTGCCCGATAAGGTGATTTCAGCACAGGATGACGGGGATCAATGTAAAAAGACGCCACGTTACTCATATCGCAAAGCTCTAATTCACATTTACGCCAGCAGTCTCATGAACCAAATTGCTTATTTTCTCTGTGAGGTACTTGAGCCTTAAGATCAAAGAAATCTAAGTCTTGCAGGCAAGTTTATGAAAACCCAGCAATTCCAAAGAGTTGGAGGAGAATTGTTTCCCGTGGCATGTCACGGTGAAATAAAAGCATCGTTCATTTGCTGTCCTTATTTTAATTCAAACGCAGCAATGATGATGTGAGGGAAACTATTGCCATTTCACAGTTAGTTAAAATTCTTCAAGTCTGGATATGAGTTGTCCAAATAGAAGTGAATATGCATACAAGAGTGTACGTATCTGTACAGAAACAGAAGCAAGAGGGAGAAGGACAGAGAAGCAGAGAGAAAATCAACCAGCGCTTCTTAACAGTGAAATTACCTGCATATAACACTGTATGAGGCTCAGTAGTGTAGGAGACACACAAAGCCCACCCCTCAGAATGAACTCCCACCAAAACTTGCTCTTTAATTATAAGTCACAGGCAAATGACCATTGCAAATTAACATATAGTTGCATATTATGTTTTGTGTTACATACATGGAGTTTTAAAAATTCATAGAAAGTGGCTGATTCCAAAGCCCTGAAAAATGAAAAAGAGAAATGGTTTTAAACCCATTTAAACCATGTAAAAGTATATTTATTTATTTAGCCAGAGTTTATTACTAACTACTGAAAAAGGAGGAAGAAATTACAAAATGAATACAATACAAAGCCTTCCCCCAAAGAGATTACATTTCAGTAGGGGCAGTCAAAAATCACTATCCAGTAGGTAATGTGTTTATGTAATTGTTAATGTAGATCATTGTATGTAACATTCAATTTAATGCAGTTTGTAGCAGATATATCTGCTCTCCAGGTGCACATTATGTTTGTAACAATGAAGCAGCAACAATGGCAATAAAAGTTTTATATTTTAAGAAAGAGAGACTTTGCAGCACCTCTCCTACAGTGAGAGTTTCAGCTCTCGCAGAATCTTTATGCAAGAGATTTAGTATGACTCAGCTTCTGTATTATGTGCAACAACAACAGAAAGAAAATCTTAAAAATGATTTCTTGCTCATCTTGAAATGACAAGCTTGGCACAGCAATATAATAACCAAGAAATGAGTGGATAAAAATATAAATGAATGTCTCTACAGTTATTCTCTCCTTGAAAACAGCACCTCACCACAGTTATTGTTACAAGATTCATTCCTCACTGAGTCATAGATCGTTTGTTGCTTTTGCTCTTCTTTTCAGTCTTGGAGACTGTTGCTTAATCTCCCTGTCTGTTTGTCCTTGCTTATCCCAAGTAAGTTCTTTAAGGATAAACTTTCTTGTATACCCTCGGGATCGTATTCAAATCATGAAATAATACTATGTGTAAAATGGAAGCTTGTTTCTTAAGAAAACACAACACACACACACACACATGCACAAACACACACAGAATGTCTGTTATACGAGGGGTTCAAGTAGACATACAGGGGAAACCCAGTCTCACTCAACACAAAATCATATAATTGCAACTTTGGCTAAGAGATAACAGAACCTTGAGTGTCTCTATCTGCTAAAGAGTGATAGTCATTTCTATTTTGCCGAAGATTTTGTGAAAAAAAAATATAGAATGGCATCATTAAAGAATCCAGAGAAATACCTCAAATGTCAGAGTTCTTCTTTGGCAAACACAGAATAAAAACTTTGGTACAGTTTCTGACTTCATGCTCTGCCTCATGCACTGCCACAAGTGCTCCACTCAGGTGCCAAAAATGGAGAGCCCAGGTGAAAGAGAATCCAGGAATTATGAAAATCAGTGGGCACTGTGGAATTCTGAATTACTGAAATCAATGGTGGCTGTTATTCCACTCAACGGAGGAAGTAGAGCTGGGTCAAATGAAATGGACGAATGCCAGATTGGCACATTTTTATTTATAGTGGCTCATGGAGAGTTAATCATTCTCTATGTGCTCTCTATTTTTCTGTGCTTTATGTTTCAGCTTTTCATGATCCCATAGCAAATTTGCATACATTTTCTTCTTCAAACTTTTCTTAACTCTCCTACGAACCACGATATTCTCAAGTGTCCTATGGTTTTCTATGTTCTTTCAAGCTTTGAAAGATCAGGTCTCTTGCAAAATCCCATCTTCTCAGTACCTATTTCCCTGCCCTCACAAAGCTGATCCTTCTCTGGGCAGCTTGAGAACTCACCGTCCATATCTTTCACTTGAATCTTAAACAACAATCTACAGCAGCCCATTTATTCTGTGTTTATATATCTGGTTATTCAGCTTTATAACTGCTGTGACCTGCTTTATAACTTGAAGCACACATACAGTTAGAGTGCCTTAATATTTCTAATTAATATTTTATTTCCCTCCAGATTTCCTAAGAAGAATTTATTCCTTCCTCAAGACTCGGGCACTCTGCCTCCCAATAACTCAGCCTGCAGGTGGGGGAAAACCTCTAATAAGCCTGCCTCTAACTCTGCCACTTATTATCCAGACATAAAGCTACTAAAATGCAGTTCTCATTTGTTGATTCTTTCTGCTAGTTCTCGTACTATACAGGTTTTGTTCATAAAGATTTCAACCTACTAAAAAGCTTCTGCACAGCAAAAGAAACCACTGGCCCTGCTAAAAGACAACCACAACATGGGAAAAAACATCTTTACTAGCTGTTTGTCAGACAAAGAGCTACTATCTAGAATATATAAAGAACTTGAACAAATCAGTCCCTCCAAATTTAAAGACCCAATTCAAAAATGGGTGTCTGAAATGAACAGACACTTGTCAGAGGCAGAAGTCAAAGCAGCCAAGAAGCATATGAAGAAATGTTCAACATCCCTGATTATTTGAGAGATGCAGATGAAAACAATACTGAGATTTTATCTCATTCCACAAAGAATGGCTGCTATTGCAAAATCAACCAGCAATACATGCTGGTGAGGCTGTGGGGAGAAATGAGCCCTTCTCCACTGTTGGTGGGATTGTAGACTTGGGCAACCATTGTGGAGATTAGTGTGGAGATTTCTCAGAAAGCTAGGATTAGAGGTCCCATTTGACCCTGCTAGGAATATACTCAAAGGAATTAAAAGAAACATATAGTAAAGACATATGTACACCCATGTTCATAGCAGCTCAGTTTGTGATTGCCCAATTATGGAAACAACCCAGATGTCCATCAACTGGAGACTGGATAAAGAAGATGAGGGGTTTTTTAAATATAAAATGGAGTATTACTCTGCCATAAAGAATGACAAGTTTCATTGATTTATGTGCAAATGGATACACCTTGAGGACACACTAATAAGTGAAATAAATAGATCACAGATATGTAAATACCATATCTTTTCTCTGGTATGAGAACCTATAGATGTAAATGAGTTCTGAAATATATGATAGTTTTGTAAAATAGGAAATATTCAAGGGGAATGTGATGGGGGAACATAATGAGGGGAAAGAATAAATATTATTTGGAAAGAAAAAAAATAGCATGTATATAAGGGGTAGGGTGTTGCAGGTAGGTAGGGATATGGGTAAAACTGAAAATTAATTTCTATCATACATTGGTACAAATTCCCCAGTGCTGAGTGTGATTGTGAGCTGTATATAAAATGTACCAATAAAGAATTCAATTAAAAAGTAAAATAATAAAATGCAGTTCTCCAAGCAGGATCTGATGGCAGCTTTTTGTGTCATTCCAGATTCCTTCATTTACCATAAGAATTTCTGAAAGAAAAGAGGCCCATTCCCTTGAGGTAAGTTCTAAAAGCAACATCCCCAAGTTAGGATCCTATGCTAGGGTCATATGTATCCATATTCTGTTCTGTCACAAGATGCTTATGGAACAGGGATCACTCCTAAACACTTCCCAGTGTATATTTTAAAGGTTTGTTGCTCAGGGAGCTGAGTCACAAAGAGCATTCGGTCCTGGAATCAGTTCGGTTTCTGTGCTTCCTCCATCTCTGTCTTAAACATAAATCCAGGATCTCCTCTTCTCCTTGGGCATGTGCCTTCCTTGTCTTGCAATTAGAGTCTACTTTGGGAGAACTCTGCCCCTGAGGAAGTCTCTCTGCTTCAAATCTTGAGGATCAGAGGTCAGCGTTCCACACTGTCAGAATATCTTCAGGCAAAACGATCCACAGGGATTAAAATCCAGGGCCTGCGCTCATTCACCTTGAGTCTCAGAGACTGGGAACCTTGATGAGACACTAAAATCTTCTATTAAAACACACACACACACACACACACACACACACACACTTAACCAGTCTTTATTTTAGACAGCCAAGTCTCTTTCTCACACAACATTCTTGGGCCAAAGAGTATGAACTCTTAGAAAAGGTGAAGTTGAAAAAAAGTGGGGAAGAGGGAAGGGGAAGAGAGGAGTGGATGAGGGAATATCAGTATCAAAGTGAAGCTGGGCGTGGATGTGTGGGTGCGTATCTGTAATCCCAGCACACTGGGAGGCTGAGGGGGACTGTAAAGCACAGCCCGTCGGGGCAACTCAGTGTCACCCTGACTTAAAAGGTTTTAAAAGCCTGAAAAATAAAAGATGGAGGATAAGAAACAATACATACAATTTGTCTAAGTACCTAAATGGCAAGTATCTTAAGTATTTATTTTGCATTTCCATAAAAGAGAATAGGAGTTTTTGTGCATAATATTTTGCCACTAGACTATTAAAGGAGCTAATCATCAAAATCAGGTGTGGGAAGAAGCTTAGAGGCAGACAGTGTGAAGTCAGACTTGAATTAGAGCTAGCCCAAGGTCATCGCACTAGCTTATATCATTGCACGTATTTTATTGATTATAGTAAATACTTACATATATGATGTTTTGATGAACTATAAAGTCCTCCAAGATAGAGACTGTAGCACCAGCTTATTTTATGTTGTCTGTGATAGCTAACTATATATATATATATATATATATATATATATTCATATATATAAGTTGTCTTTATTGAGCAAAAAGTAGGAAAAATGGAATCATTATTGTTGTCCTATTCTTTCTCACATAATTTTACATGTCATCTTGTAGTTATAGATTGAGCTGAATTTAAAATATTACAACTTGATTATAGGGATCAGAGGCTGTTAAATTGTGTCTTAGTCTTTGAATAGTCCATATACAGTCAAAATGCTAGTGGCAGGCAGAAAAAATATCACATCTAAAATTCATTTTGTATCTATTGTTGTCATATTTATTGCCATTTTCAATGGATGTAATTATTTTTAAATAGCTCACACCATTGCCATATGCATCACCGCTGAATTGGAGGAAAAAAAAAAAAACAGCTAGTGTCATTCAAGGATGGGTTTAAGAAAAGATGGAATAGGAAAAAAAAATAAAACATGTCATTGACCAGCTTTCACCTTCCTTCTCTGTGGCACTTTTATTCCTTCCAGAAACATTCTTTGATCATGGAGTGAATGCACTTCCATAGCTATGAATTAACCCTAAGTCAAAACAGAACTATTTGCTTTACTGTCAAAAACCAGAAATGGGGATATACAGAAATTGTCTTCATCAAAAACTCTCATTATATATATTTGTTTCCAAATTCAAACTTGCATACAAGAGGGATAGGAATAATCCTTATTAGATAGAAGCCAGATCAAATCTACAGAGATTCCAGGTCTACTGGAGAAAAAGTTGCAATTTTTTCAAATAATAAGAACAACTACATCTGTATCCCAGTAGCTTTAAACTTTAAAACATTACCAAAACTGTGCTCACTCTGAAAACATGAATAATATTTCTATGATTGACTGCAACCAAGGTTTATAGTAACTTTAAGGGCTATTAACCAAGTTCCTATATGAATCCAGAGAGAGAATTGTATAAGCATTTAGAAAGTACTGAAGATAAAAGGATTCATAAACGTTGTTATGCTGATTTTATGTTGATCGATGTTTGAATATAGGGTGAGTTATTAACCAGAGGCAAGTGAAACTAATGTTTAAGTATTATGATATACGTGTAATTGAAAGTGAATTTTCTCAGCAAAATGGGTAACACAGCAAAAGAGAAAGAATGAGTGAGCTCAAATAAAGATAATAAGTCAAGTAAATCTATTTCCAATGCCTATACAAGCAGCCAAGTTTCACATGAAACCAAGAAATCCTATCCTCAAAGGAACCTGGGCCAAAAGCTTTCAAGTATGCTTCGTAGATGTCACTCACTCTTGCTTCATAATTAGATCTATTCCATCTTTCTTCATCTTTTCCTCTTAGGTCTTGTTCCAACCTCCCAGTCTGTTCACATGTCATTGGCCTTCTGTTCCCTACTTAGTAGTCACATGGTTGGAGATGTCTCTTACCTTTTAGCGCAGGTGTTCTAATTATTGAAAAATAATTCTGAATCTATTCCAGGGCAGTTTGTTAAGATTCTAAAGACTGAACAGGCAGACCCCACAGCAGACTTAATCACAATTGCAAAGTAGAAACTTAAAGACTCATGGACAATTTCTGACTTTCACTTCTGCTTCTTTCCTTCGTGACCCCATCCCCCTTCACGTAAACCTCCAGTTTATCACAACACCAGGCAAAAAGTCAAATAATAATGTTCCACAGATGAACTGACAAACGATAGACAAACTGTCCTATCAATAAACTCACAAAAATGCTGAGTTATTATTGGAATTGGTTAATTGATTTGTTGGTTGATTAAGACTAAATAAGCATGTATTAGAAGGAAATAAGGAAACTTCAAAGGCAGTTATGATACTTGAAGGAAACAGGATAATGAAAAATAAAACTGGGCTGGGGGTTTAGCTTAAGTGGTATTGCACATACCTTGGAAGCACAGGAACCTGAGTTCAATCCCCCATACCATCAAAAAAATGTTTTTTTAAGTTAAAAAATAAAAATAAATAAAAATGGAATCATATGGAGTCTTTTTTATAGCAGCAGAAGTTTAAAGCCAGTAAATGGAAACTCATTTTTCATCTAGTTAGTTTAAAATCTTCAGATTTAAAATATCTTGAAAAAAAATTGAGACAGGGACTTGCTATCTGATTTAGACTGGCCTTGAACTCGCTATGTAGCTCAGGATGGCCTCAAACTCATAGTTATCCTCCTGCCTCAGCCTTCCAAGTGCTAGGATTAAAGGAGTATACCTCGAAGCACAGCTAAAAAATAAAATAAAAAATAAAAACACTGAAAATACAATATCATGTAGGATAGAATTATTCACCAACATTTTTTAAAAAATGTTAAATGGAAAATGCTTCCTAAAATGATTAATAAATAACAATTGTAGTGGCACTTCAATTTCCAAGTGCTTTTTTTCTTTTCTTTCTTTTTTTTTTTAAACAACTTTGTTCTCAGACAGAACGTTTGGCAACATTTTGTTTTTCTGTGGAGACTCTACATAGAGTGACAAACATGACCACAGCCATCTTTCCTGCAAGAACATGAATGTGGTCATTTTTTTTCCAGAACCACGGAACAAATTAAATTCGTGAAACAAAGTACCATGTGTAATCAATGACAAGCAATAATGTTAGTTCTTTTCACCCTACACGGCTTTATGCATGGCCCAAACATCATATAAATAACATTGAAAAAGTAGATTCTAGGGGCCGGAGATTTAGCTCTGGTTCCGGTGCCTGCCTCGCAAGCGCAAGGTCCTGAGTTCGATTCCGGTAACCACATACAATGCTGGGCATGGTGACTCACACCCACCAGCAATCAATACCACATACCACAGTGCCGGGCGTGGTGGCTCATGCCTGCAATCCCAGCACTCAGGAGGCAGAGACTGGAGGATTTCTGAGTTCGAGGCTTGCCTGGCCTACATAGTGAGCTCAGGGCCAGCCTGAACTATAAAGCAAGACGCTGTCTAAAAAAAATAAATAAATAAAAAGGTAGATTCTGAGATTCAGGTAAGTTATTTTAATGCTTTATTTTACAAAAATTCTATAGGGTATTATTCAACAGATAACATATCAGTCTAGATGTATTATGCTAAAGCTATCATTTGACACATTTTATAAGATAGTTTATTAAAGTAAATGAATTCCTTAGATTGGTACTGTGCTGTTTTTGTCTATGTCCTCCCAAACTCTTGCATAACTACCCTGTTGCTACATGGAACAAAAATGGGTTTATTTGATGATACCAACTAGTATCATAACTGGTTAAAAAAAATCTTCCAGCAGCACTCCCTATTGGAAATGTCATATCACAGTTATTTGACAAGCAAAGAGTATTGCTATTTATGGTGCATTTTCATAATTCTGCTACTCACTGGGAAACAGATATCCACCAAAGTTTTAATGGTAATATAAAAGTTGTGTAATATCATAACTGACTCTCAAATCAAAATTATCGTCCTGCCTGACAGAATATTTCACCAATAGAATAAAACAATATCAGGATAAACTTTGTAGCTCAAGTGTAACTGCAAAAAGATATCTTTCATAAGTTTAGAGTAAGAAAATGTGCCTAAAATTTCCATGAAGTGAATCTAGAATTTGAACAGGAGAGCCAGTCAACAAGAGCTGTAAATGCAATGCAGATAAACTTAACTTTTATTAATGTATACATTTTGATGTCATAATTAGCAGAGTTCACTGCATTTGCAGATGTGACATATCTCTGAAGCTCATGCCTCATCATCAGGTTTTGCAATTTTAACAAGCATTAGCAAAATGGAGCTGAGAAAACCAGAAAATGTACTCAACAGGGCTGTGGGCCCAAGAGCTCCACCCTCAAGGAGTGATCAGAGATACTATATACATTTTACTTGGAGTCACAACTAAGCATTGTTAACAATAAAATCCGACCGAAGCAGAAATGAAAGAGATTTGATATCTTCTTTTCCAAATGAATAGCATAACCCATTACAAGGAAGAAACATTCTGCTTCTGATTCCAATGGGACAGTTTTGTTTTGTTTTGTTTTGTTTTGTTTTGTTTTGTTTTTTTGAGACAGGGTCTCGCTTTGTAGCTCTGGCTGGCTCTGAGCTCACTATGTAGCCGAGGCAAGCCTCAAACTCAGCAATCCTCCTGTCTCTGCCTCCCGAGTGCTGGGATGACAGGCGTGAGCCACCACACCCGGCAATGGGACAGTTTTTAACAAGTGGAGATATATTTTGTATCAAACCACACACAGCTGCTCATTAAAAATTTCTAGCAATGGTAATTATATAACTACTCATTAAACTTTTGCACCAAGGATAATTTATTAAGGAAAATTTCAGGAGTGAATTTTTGTAGGGTGCTTTAAAGGAAGATTCTGTGATCTTTACGTAGTAAACATATAGTGCCTGTGTTTTGCAGACAGATGCTAAGGGAGCATGCTAGATGCAAAAGGTAATGAAAAATTGTCTTCTGCTCTGTTACGTCTCATGTGCAAATGTCCTCCAAAACCTCCCACACGCATAGGTGGGTGTCTATGGTTTGATCTAGTGTGTGTGTGATACTGGAACTAGGCGCATGTTAGTCCACTGATTGTTTTACAGTTGTTCTGCTGGAGATATGGAAGCCCCGCCTCTGGGTGTGGGCGGCGCCAGTGGTGAAATGTGAAGGTAGAGAAGGAAGGCAGGATGGCTGCTTGCTGCTGCTGCTCTCCGTTGGCTACACCGTGAACCACTCGACTATGGATTGAAACCTCTATAAAGTGTAAGTCAAAAATAACCTTTTCCTTCTTCAATTTGGGTATTGGGTATTTTGTCTCAGTGATGACATGACCTAAGTGTTTTTCTCCCACCATTTACGTACTCTTTCCAGCATGCTGTGACAAACTTACTTTTTGAAAACAAAGCTACTTTTAATAATTAATTTTAAATAATCATGCATCTACTCAACCGTTTGCATGTGTATACAAATAGCCTTGAAAAAGTTAATATGTTCGTCTTGCTAACAAGTGACCTCGATTATCATTTAATTCATTAAAATATTCAAATTTATGTGATGAATATATTAACAGCACTATTAGAACTGAAAGCTTAAGTATACCTCAAACACTCATTTGTAAAAGACTAGATCCCCAGCTCGCAGCTTATTCAGAGTTCATAGACCCTGTAAGATGTAGACTGGTAGAAAGAAGGGATTTCAGCAGGGACATGCCTTTGAAGCAGGTGTCCATCCCTGGCCCTGGCCTTGCTGGTTTTCTGCTCCTGGCCACTGTACAATGAGCAGCCTTTCTTCTTGTGATGTTCATCCCAACACTCTGCTGTACCACAGACCCAGAGCTAGCAAAACCCACTAACCATGGACTGAACCATTAACCAAAATAAGTCTTTCCTCCAATTAAGCTAATTTCCTTCAGATATTTTGTCACATCAGTGGAATTCTAACACACAAGTGTCATACATGTAAATTATATACACACACACACACATGCACAAGCACATAGGAAAACATGCAGGGTAGTAGAGATCTACTGTTACACATTTGATTAAGATCTTTAGCGAGTCCATTAACCATTCTAGAATTAACCATGTTGACAATTCTTCCTTGGCATTGCCATTTTCCCCTGGAGGGGGACGTTTTAAAGGAAACAGAAAAAAAGAAGCAGTAAAAATGAGAACTGACCTGTGTCACATATTGGTACAAATTCCCCAATGTTTTGTGTGATTGTGAGCTGTGTATATAATGTACCAATAAAGTTTACTGAATAATGCCAAAAAAATAAGAGGCAGTAACAAAACCCTGTTATCTAGTAGAAAAATCTTGTGGATTAATTTGAAATCTTTGGAATAAAATTTTACATATTCAAATAACTAAGACAAGTGTCTTGCTATGGTTTGGAATTATTGTAAACTATTAGCCACTGCTCTTTGTAAAGGACAAAAAAGACTTTTCTCAGCTTTTAACAACCTGGTTGCTTTTTTACAGTGAAACTTGTATTTATTAGGTATCTTGGAACAGCAGCCTCAATATTTTATTGCAATTTACTGGCAACATAGTGGGTCAGCCAGAAGATTAGTGCTATGTGAGAAAACCCATGTGATATTCTAGTTCCAACACTTACCCTCTGCAAGGATTTTCAAGTCTTTATGTGAACCTATTTCTCCAAGTAAAGTCCCAGAATTTTCTCACAGTATTATCCAAAATTATTTCCAAAATCAAAAAAGTGATTATCTTCTTGTGTTTTACGTTTTTGTGTTTTGCCTTATTAAAAGTAAAAAAGTAAAATAAAACAAAGGGTTAATAAATAAAAATACATTGATAAACATCTGGTTTGCTTTTTAACCCTTCAGGTTCATGTGTTTACCTTTCAGTTTCTTTAAATTTCAAAGTAAAATTTCATGTTATGATCACTCCAGAAGTGTTTATTTTAGGAAACTGGAAAAGCGCATCACTTTTAAGAATAATAAAGGATTTTTTCATGAAAAAAGTTAAAAAAAAGAATAATAAAGGATTAAAGATAGGACATAGAGGGTCCAACCAGAGAAACTGACCTATTCTGTCAGTTAGAGAACACCTGTGGCTTGTTTTGAACTACATGGGTAGAGCAAAATAGTAAATAAAGACGTATTTCTGCTTCATTCTGAAAATATGAGGAGATAAACTTGTGTGCAACGTGATGGACTTTCAAAAGCTCACCCAGAGTCTTTT
>PVIC010047310.1:0-13918 GCA_004025085.1 Thryonomys swinderianus | reverse complement strand
GAGGGAGGGAGAGAGGGAGGGAGGGAGAGAGAGAAAGAGAGAGGGAGCAGTTTAGAGAATCTTCTTATATCTAGAGTGTTTAGGACTCAAAAATGTATGATTTTAAGAGATTTTTTCCTTTGGTCTTTACCTCAATGACTGATCTTCTCCATGGTGTCATGTAATTTTGTTTCCTATGCCCACTGAATGAAACACTGGATGGGCCTATCCTTATATATGTCTCTCTGATGAGCAAATTTTAGCTCCATATGTCACAGGAACAGGGTATGTGGAACTGGAGAGAGTACTTAATGAGGTTACTAATAATGACACAGTGCACCTATCAATGTCTCATTTCCAGTTAAAATAACAAGTACCCCTAATCACTGATGCTTTTATATACAAGCACTTGTTTTCCTAGGGACCTGGGAGTTTCTATCTACTGCAAAAAAACCTATGCTTGTGGAAGTTTGTAGACAGGTAGAGAGAAAATGGAGGTAAAAAGATATAAACTATGCTTCAGAGGGCAAGGATTTGGAGAAAACAGCCTTTCAAGGGCAAAATGTTTGAGGGAAGGGAAAGAACAAACTAAAAAGCCTTTGGCTTGACCTATCAAAGTCATGATCCTGATATCCCTTTTTAAATCCTGCCAGTGGTTTGTCAAGTAAAAATATCACTAGGCTGGGTTTGAAAGGTTTCTGAAACTAGGATTTGGAAATTAGCCTACACCAAACAGAATGCTTGGAAGTTTACTGACTCCTGTTATGGAAAAAAATAATTTTCATGATGTGTCAATAATAGGCACCATTTAGTTTCAGCATTAAATGGCAGAAGACATTGAGGCCCGATTACAAATCATTTCTAAAGGAGTTTGAGCCAATAGTGTCCAATGCAGACAACGTATCTTTCAAACACAAAGATTATCAAGAATTTTTAAAACTCAAGGAACAAAGTAAAATCAATCCTATAAAACTTTCCTGGGGAATAATCTATGGAACAAACTTTTGCCAAGGAGTGATGATTAGGAAAATTTTGGCAAAGTCTGTTGATATGAATGTACAACTATAATTTAAAAATTAAAGCACCAGAACTATACTGAAATAATATTCATGTATTGTATTTTTTAAAATTAGATATAGTATACTTAATAAAATGGGATAAAAAAGAGAGAGAAAGTGGGCAGTAGAATATGCTGCATATAATGTTATGTGTAAGGCCCATTCATGAAGCTCTACAACACAATCTTGACAAAACATATATTGCATGTGTAACCTCAGGAGAATAATGGAATTCTTTAGTGACCACCTGTCAGATAATAATATATTTAAAACATTAACCAATTTGTTTTCTGAAAACTACAGCAACAAAGCAGTGTTTTTTTTTTTTTTTTGAGACAGGGTCTCACTTTGTAGTTCAGGCTGGCCCTGAGCTCACTATGTAGCCCAGGCAAGCCTGGAACTCAGCAATCCTCCTGTCTCTGCCTGCCGAGTGCTGGGATTATAGGCGTGAGCCCCCATGCCTGGCCAAAGCAGTGATTTTGACATTATAATTGCAGATAAGACAAGGCAATGTGCTAAAATGGATTTTCCTATAATTTTGTGATTTTTATATGTGACTTACTCACTGGCTGTGAAGAAGTGATTCATTATACAAATGAAGAAGTAGATTTGTTGCTTTCACATTCTGGTATGGATGAAAAAGCAAATGTTTTCAACTACTAATCTTTGAGTTAAAGTCTCATCTCTTTCATGTGTCATCAGTAACTTGGAAATATAGTTTAAGACTTCTGGGCCTCATTATTCCTAGTTACAGAAGCATGAAGGCCAGCACCAGCTAGCTGCTCACTTAGTATCTGTTCTCCATTCTTGTCTAGACAATGCATCAAGCTAACATATTTACCTCACCAGAGTCCTTTGCAGTGACAGGTGTCCCTGGACACAGTTCTGGCCTATTAAGTATGTGTTGTAGTGTAATGGGTAAGGTTTTGCTTTCTTGATATATGTGTCTTCCCTTTTCTCTTCGTGTCTGTCAAATGAACAAGAACAAGGCATAGAATAATCATCTTATATTCATAAAGCAAATAACACGAGCAGAGAAGTAAATATCCTCAGAGAGGCCAGCACAGTAATAGGAAAATCTGAGTCTTCTGACACTTTCAAGGGACTGATAATTTTTAACTGGCAGAAAATGTTGACATATTACAGAATTAAGGAATAAAACATATGGAACAAATTGGAGAATTTCTGGCATTTATTAAATTATTTCAATAGTGTTAGTTATTCTTTAAACCACCCTTAAATGTACACGTGAGTACACATAGCTACATTTTTATATGCTTCATTGTTTCGTATGGAGGATTTAAAATAAAACTTGAAATATCCAAATATAGCACTTTATGTAGCAGTCAGTTACCTCACTAATAAAATCTTCTATTAATGTTGGATAATTATTCACGATTGGTATTGATAAATTATTTATATCTAAATTATGTACTTTACTGATTTCTCTAGTTTTAGCTTCTGTCCTTTTTAACATTTTAAAACATGTTTAATACAGGTAAAAGATATATGGGTCTTTTCTGATATTTTTACAATGTTTTTTTAAATTGAGTTCTTTATTGGTACATTTTATATACAGCTCACAATCACACTCAACATTGGGGAATTAGTATCAGTATATGACACAAGCTGACTCTCATTTACCTTCCTTTTTCCATTCTAGGATCCTATTTAGAATGCCACATGAAATTTAGCTGTTGTGTCTCCTTTTTTTCTCCTCTTGTCTGTGACAATTTCTTAGGTTTCCCTTGTTTTTAATAAACTTGACAATTGAGGGGTAATGGTCAAGTATTTTGTAGAGAGTTCCTCAATTAGGAGTTATCTTTTGTTTTACATTATACTTAAATTAGTATAATGAATGGAGTCTCTGTAATACCACAGATCATGAATGTCATCACATCATATAATGCTATTAACATGACATCATTGTTCATATTGACCTTGATTGCCTGGTGGAAATAGTATTTTGTCAGGATTTTCCACCTTATAGTTAATTTTTATAATTTCCTTTTCATTTCAGTACTTTTTCCAAGGAAGCAGCTATGGACAGCATGGAAGTTATTCTCTACTTCCTAGGGACCAGAATGTCTACAAAAACCCATTGCACATTTTCTGCATGGAAGATTTGTCATACAGGTATTAATTCTATGATCTAAATTATGATGCAGTACTAGTTTGCTTAAAGCATTCCTATTTAATATATTGTGAATTTTGTTTGTTTGTTTTTGAGACAGGGTCTCGCTTTGTAGTTTAGGCTGGCCCAAAGTTCACTCTGTAGCCCAGGCAAGCCTCAAACTCAGCAATCCTCCTGTCTCTGCCTCCTGAGTGCTGGGATTACAGGCATGAACCACCACACCTGGCCACATTGTGAACTTTTAGTTAGGTCTTGTTTCCCTTTGATGTGCCACTGTCATTGTGTTTTTTTTTTTTTTTTTTTTTGAGACAGGGTCTCGCTTTTAGTTCAGGCTGGCCCTCAGCTCACTATGTAGCCCAGGCAAGCCTTGAACTCAGCAATCCTCCTGTCTCTGCCTCCCAAGTGCTGGGATTACAGGCGTGAGCCACCATGCCCGGCTGTCATTGTGATTTTGTTGTTGTTGTTTCTGTTCTTTTCATTTCTTTAGCACTTCCTTGTTTCCTGGAACTATGACATTCTCCAGGTTGTGTATTGCCCAGTCCAGTCCAACAGTTTGTCATGTAAGAAAGTGTACATTTGGCCGGAGGGTTAGCTCAGTGGTTCCGGCACCTGCCTCGCAAGCGTAAGGTCCCGAGTTTGATCCCTGGTTACCACATACAATGCTGGGTGTGGAGACTCACTCCCACCAGCAATCAATACCACATACCACAGTGCCGGGCGTGGTGGCTCACACCTGTAATCCCAGCACTCGGGAGGCAGAGACAGGAGGATTGCTGAGTTCCAGGCTTGCCTGGGCTACATAGTGAGCTCAGGGCCAGCCTGAACTACAAAGCGAAACCCTGTCTCAAAAAAAAAAAAAAAAGTTTACATTTTATGGAATGTGGTTTCAGAACTCAAGATTTGGACTCTAAATATGGTCATTGCTACTGGAATACAGTTACTTTTAAGTGCTCTCAACTGTTAGAACCAAGGAAATACTTGTGTGTATATTAATTTCTGTATGTGCACAGACAAATAATGTTTCTTATAGCCAACTATATCTCCACTGAGACAAACATATGTTTACATTATTTCCAACTCTTAGCCTTTACCAAAAAGATCATCATACCCTTCTTCTTTTGCTTATTACTAAATGGCCACTCTGTGAAATGTCCTGGCTACAACCATGCATTATCCATGACCTTATTTAATTCTAGTATACATTTATAAATATGTATCAGAATTTTAAACAAATAGCTCATACATTTAATCTGTTTTAGCATCCATTTCCATAAGGTGCCCAATGTAAAACCCTTTACATCTTGGTGTTACAACAGATGGTGCTCAATTAATGATTATAGTGATGGCCACTTTGACATACTCTTATAGTCTTGAGAATTGCCACCTCCACCTCCATAGCACAGATATTTTGGGGAAAATCTACTTAAATTATCTATGGCTTGGTTTTCTTATTTTTTTTTTATTTTTTTATTTTTTTGCTTTTTGAGACAGGGTCTCGCTTTGTAGTTCAGGCTGGCCCTGAGCTCCCTATGGTGCCCAGGCAAGCCACCGCAAACTCAGCAATCCTCCTGTCTCTGCCTCCCGAATGCTGGGATAACAGGCGTGAGCCACCACGTCTGGCATTGTGGTATGCGGTGTTGATTGTTGGTGGGTATGTCTCCACGCTCAGCATTATATGTGGTTACCGGGGATCAAACTCAGGTCCTTGCGCTTGCGAGGCAGGCACCGGAACCACTGAGCTAACCCTCCGGCCCGGTTTTCTTATTTCTTAATAATGGTACCTTATTTACTATATTGAGAATGAAATCATGTAATCTACATAAACAAAGAACAAATGTCCACTGAATGCTACTTCTTAGGATTTCATTATGATAATTTGGTTTACAGTTTCTTTGAGTCACCTTAGAACTTATAGTCTGGTCAATAAAGAGAGCGCACTGCGTACCTTAACATAGGTCCCAATCTTCTTGACTAATACATGGCAGTTATAGCAGAGCCACACGTACACACATTGCTCCTGTGTTAACATTTCTGCTCAGAGCTTAGGGGAGCCTCCTGATAGACTACTGTTATATGCCTCCCCCAGGCCACCGTGTTAGCTACTTTTCTCTCATTGCTGAGGCAAAATACCCACCACTCACAGTTAGAGGGGAAGAGGTTTATTCGGCTTACAGTCTGTAGAGGTTTCAGTCCATAATCAGGTGGCTCCAGGGTTGGGTGGATAGAAGACAGTCATCACAGAGAAGAAACAACATGGCATGTGTAAAGTAGCAAAGGCAGTAAGAGACCTTCATAGCATATTTCTGCCTCTTTTATCCCATCCAGACTACTGGGATTAGGGTGGTTCTAAAATGGTCACTCATGTGTAGTGGTTTAGTAATCACATGTCTTTCATCCCAGCATCACACATTCCAGGTTCAGCCACCTCCGACTGAATGAGGCCTTGGGAGGATGTCTAGATCCAAACCATAATAAGCATATATTGCTTCACATAGGGAGATACAATAAAACCATCATCTCCCTTTCACTCATAGTGGATAAAGAGAGGGGAGTAAGTCTTAGGTGGAAAATGAGGAGTATTTAACATAACAATACAAGACAAATTAAAGCAGTTTATGAACCATGAATGAGGAAAAATGGAATCTGTAGTCTTCTGCGGAAATAGCACACAGCTCAACTTTGGATAATTCATGGGAATCATAAAGGAAAACAGAAGGCCCATCCATATTATATAATAGTCATCATTCATTACCTTGTTTTCATACCCAAACTATGTATTATTTTAATGACATTTCTTTTTTCTTGTTCTCTGGGCTTTGGTTAAAAATTCATGATTTGGAGCATTGTTCCTCCTGTTATTTTTTCAGTGTCACTTGTATTTACTGATAGTTCAAAGAAAGCAGAAAAACTTGGGAAATTTTAGCTTGATACCAGAAGTGATTGACAATCACTAGAAGTATGGGAGAAGAGAGAGTTGGTCTGCATTTGTCTTCCTTTTGGTGAGAGGGGAGGAGGGCTCACAGGTCAGAGAGGATATAATGAATTTCAAATAACATAATATCTATGGTGTGTTTCAAATGAATCCAAGTAAATAGGAAAAAGTAATTTCTCTGTTATGTTCTTCCTTTCACCATGGGTCTCAAGCATAAATGATGTTGTGTAAAAGTTGGAAATGTAAAGAAAGGAGGATAAATGGAAGCATGAGAGCATATTCCTTGATCTATAATTCTTCACAAAGTCGTGCATTCTTCTACATCCTCATTATCCACCATTCTGTGGACAGAAACTTCTGCAGACAATAGTTTGAAAATGAAATCAAAATAGTTCACTGATTGAAGAGAGGAACAGGAATATTCCTCTTCACCTGAGTAATGTCTGCATTCTACTTGAACCTAATAACTGAAATGCAGTATTAGAACTTGAGTGAGCAAAACGGCAGTGTTCAAGTCAGGGTCTTTTCCCCTATATGAATTCAGTCTTCTGAGTAATTGAGCCTGACTAAATGTCAACACATTCTCTTAGTGGGGGAAGAACAAGAGCATCACATACTTTGAGCAGAAACATGAATTACAGAGCAAGAGGAAAGGTGGCATTATGAAAATAAGAAATACCTGTGGGCTATGCATTCTAGCAAGATGGGACTGCCCTTCTTTCTCCCATGCCAACTCCTGACTTCCCCTAGTATTTCCATTGGGAGTGGCAATCTTAGGTACTAAGTCAGGCTCAGGATGTCCTGTTACTAAGTTACTTCCAGCACAGGTAGCATACCCCACCCATGTACTGAAAAACTAACGTATACCTGACATAATCAAAACACAACACACCTGGGTTTCTGCCACAGCAAAAGAAGAAAATGTCACTTTTTCCTAACAGAATAGAATAAATGGAACCATTTCACCACTCCAACTCTCTGCAAGGCTGAACCCAGAGAAGGAGCATTCTAGGGCATTGTGGTGATGGTTCTGCGAATGTCTCAAGGGTCTGCTCATCCAATTCACAGTAATGTCTGCAAACAGAAGTTTCTTGGCATTCAAGCAGTTTAGGGAGCAATCAGGCAGACAATATGGGTGCGTGCACAATAAGACGCCTGCTGCTGGGTATTGCCCAACTGTGATTTTATTTTACAGTGTTTGGATGACACAATTCTCTGTTACTGCATTAACTGAAAGAGACTGCGAATAAATGGCCAGTTTGAAAGAACATGAACTAAAAGTTCCAACATTCCAGGACTCCTACTGAGATCACTACAGAAGGGAGAACACTATTTCCAAAGAGTCAGAACAAAGCACCAGTGAATTGAGGAAAAATGTGGTCTTGTCAACACAGTATCATTTTCAGGAACCCACAGAACTGTAGAGATGAAGGTGAGGAAAGGACTTGTTGCAAAATTATGTATTTCTTAGAAATGTCCACTCCCAAGCACAGAACACTCCAAACTGCAGCCACTAGTTTTTTAGTAGCTTCTAGTTATTCCTGTTTCACTGCTGTTCATTTTCCACTTGAACAACATAGAATCTATATTAATTTAGCTCTTAAAATTTACATTAGACAATATATATAACCCACAAGAAATATATTTGGCTTATAAGTGAAAAGCTTTAATTAATTTTACGCCTAATATGGATATGAGTATTCAAAATGCAGGATTCTCTTACCATTTTATTTCTGACAAAACTCTTAAGAGTTTATTACACAGGTGATTTGTGAAACAGAGTTTGCACTTTTTGTGACCTTTGGGCAATGCTTAACTTTTTGACAGAGTGGATATTATGCATCATTTGAGAAGAAGGAGCTGTGAAAAATGGGGTTTGCAATGGTATTGTACTTCAAACTTTATCTATCTCAAAAGCATGTCCTATGGCATTGATGCTGAAGAGTCTGAGACCGGAGCCTGGATCCTTACTTCTGTCTTTAATAGCAGTAAGAGAGCGATGGTAGAGCCTCAATCCAGGTAATTCACTCTTCCTTCCATGCACGAGCTCCTTCCCCACACATGTCATTCACGTTTCAACTTTTATGATAGGAGTCGTAACTTTTATATACTCTGTATATGGAAACAATGCCATGCTTTTCCACCATGGAAATGGTCTTCTCTGATTTGTCAAAAAATGTGGAAGAGAAACTATATAGTATGAACAATACTCAGAAATATTGGCCATCTCTCTGCTCTCACTCAAATATTTTTCACACATTTTAGCTAGTCCTATATTTCAAGTTACCTGTCAAAAAGTTATAAATTTCCCATGTACATTGATGGATAGAAAATAAGCTTAACCATTTAGTTACCTGGATTTGAAAATCTAAGATTTGTATTTATGTGTTGGTATGATCAACCTACCAGGGAGCTTGTTAAAGGTTCCACTAGAAACAGAACAATAACTAAAAAAAATAGTCTACAGTGTGGCTTATGTCTATTTTGAAGTATGACTAAAATGTGACTCAACCTCCTACTCTATGTTCCTAAGAACTGTTAACAGTCATAGAATTTGAAAGCTAAGAAAAGAGGGTAAGAATGTGGTAGGTGCAAGGTCATTTCTTCTCCTACAGTATAACATTTGTTATAGATGCTGTGATGAAAGCTAAACGAAGTACCGAAGCAAGTCAGCATGGAATTTTGTCTACTTGAATTTTGAAGTGAACTGAATTAATCCAGTATGTATCCTTTAAGGATATGTTATTGTGTTAGGAAGTCATGGTGTTAGCAAATAGCATGTAAGTGAAAAAGAAATATAAGTTCCATGGTGTTACAGCCCCTGGATCACATGATCACTTGGGGCATCCTCAGTGCTTAAAATGAAGTAATCATGTCAATTTCTTTTTTGTTTGTTTGTTTGTTTTCTGTTGTTTTATGGCCATATTTTTACTACAGGAAGGACTGAATCCTTTCTCTTAGGTTCTCTCTAGTATTGAAGAAATTATATAAACTATCAAGTTAATTTTTCTATTTGTTGAATTAGACCATAAACTTATCAAGAATAAATAAAAATGCATGTGAAATTTCATATGACACATAATATTTAATAAAGTTAAACATACAATTTAGCTAACTAAATAGTATTGATCAAATATGTGTAGCTTAGTGAACTCGGATAAGTGTATAATTTCTTGTGCTTCAATTTCTTTATTTTTAAAATAGAAATAACAAAAACATTTGCTTAACAGAGCTACTGTAGGTAGCACAAATTAACATCTGTAAAGCTTTTAAAAGCATTAACCTTTGGTGATTGTTATTATTTGATTATAAGTATCCCGTTCCATATCCTAACTCCTCTTTTCCTTTTTATAACTAACTTTGAAATTTCAATTTTAAAAGATAATTGATCTGTTATCTAGGCCCTTTACTCTTTTGTCTATATGTTTTCTACTTTCCCAACCCAGCTGAAGAAAGTATAGACTTGTACTGTTCCAAACCATGCCATTAAAGACATGTGACTATGGAGTATTTGAAAGGTGGCTAATCTAAATTGAGATCTGTTGTCAAGTAAATTGCATAGCAAAGTTTGAAGATAGTGGAAAAAAGAAGAACATAACATTATCTCAAATAGCTTTACATTTATCAAATAAAAAATAATACTACCTTTGGTATATTAGGTTGAACTGTTATTTACCTTCATCTTTTTTTTTACTTTCTGAATGGATTAGTAAAATATTTTAAATTGCACATGAGGCTTACAATATATTTCTATTGTACACTGGTAATATAGTCATTCTTTAGGCTTTTGATGAGCAAAGCAGGTCATATGAGTTCACAAAATTTTAAAGCACTACTGAGGCTTCTAATCCTAGCTTTTTTAGGATTCTCCACACTGATTTCCACAATGATTGCATCAGCCTACATTCCCACCGACAGTGGAGAAGGGTTCTTTTCTCCCCACATCCCCACCCATATTTGTTATTGGTTGATTTCATGACAGCAGCCATTCTTTGTGGAGTGAGATGAAATCTCAGTATTGTTTTCATCTGTGTCTCTGAAATGGTCAGTGATGTTGAACATTTCTTCATGTTTCTTTGGTGCTTTTATTTCTTCATCTGGAAAATGTGCATTCATTTCAGATGCCCATTTTTGAACTGGGTGTTTAAATTTGGGGGGGTTAAAGTTCTTTATATACTCTAGATAGTAGTCTTGTGTCTGAGAAACAGTTGGTAAAAACTCTGTGCCATAATTTGTCTCTTCCTTCTGTTGGTGGTTTCTCTTGCTTACAGAAGTTTTTTTTCTAAATTATTTATTATTTAATATTTTTCTGAAGCTTTTTAGTAAGATGAGATCCAAATTATTGATTGAGTGTTACTCAGACATAAAGAATGATAGACTTAAGTCATTTATACTCAAATGGATGTACCTTGGAAACATATTCACAAATGAAATAAATAGGACACAGATGTGTAAATACTGTATCATTTCTCTAGGATAAGAAACTAAAGGTGTAAATCAGGTCCAGAATGTATGACAGATATTGTGAAATAGGAAGAAAATGTTCCAAAGGGAAAGGCAAGGGAGGGTAAAGGAAAATAAAGAAGGAAAATAAAAATTTCATAGCTAAAAATGGAAACAAAGTTTATGTATATAGGGTTTGGGGTGGTAGGCTGGGCAGGGGAAAGGGAAAAAATGAGATTCAAGATGCGTCATGTACAGGTAAAAATTTTCAATGTTGAATTTGATTATAATGTATATGCCAATAATGTATAGACATTATTGTACCAAGTATGTATCAACTGTACCAATAATTTAATCTTAATATATACCAAAATGTACCAATAAACTCAGTTTTAAAATGTAACACTAAAGCACTACTGCTGAGCAAAATCAGTCTTTTTTTTTTTTTTTTTTTTTTTTTTTTTTTTTTTTTTTTTTTTTTTTTTTTTTTTAGTTCTGGTACTAGTCTTTTTGAAGATAAACTTACTCTATGCTGCTGCAAATAGATGAAAAGGAAGTACCTTGTAATAGTATAGAATAAATGTCATGGCCCAGGTTCTTATGGAATGTAAGATATTGCAGAGTAACAAAGTATCAATAGCTACTCAATTGCAACTCTAATAAGATATAAAAGATTCACAGAGGATTATGACAGTGAAAGAGCCAACCTATTGAAGATAAAGGAGCAGCTAAATGGAAGGACCTAATAATTCTTTCCTAAGAAGGTAATATTTAAGCAGCAAGGTCCAATACATTAATATGACAGCTAACATTGGAGGTTCTATGTTGTGTTCCAAAACTGTCACTACTATATTTTTGGCAGTGTAGGAAATTTACTTACACACTTAGAGTTTCAGCTTTCTTGTCTCTAAAGCAGAGGCAATTATATTTATTTGGGATAAATATTTGTATTGGGACAGTATAAGGGAATTGAAACAAGATATGTTAAATACTTTTTGTAGTGTTGAGTATCCACGGTACTTGCACAATTAATTTCCATTGCTCTGGAGTGCTTCCTAATATTTCTCATTTTATGTTTCTTTCCTACTTTCCACAATTTTCTTCATGACTGCGATATCATACCCATCTGTATTTTGGTGAATCCTAAGGCAACGTCTGCAAGCCACTGTGTTTTAACTAATATTCTGAGAGCCTCACAGACATAGGCACACAAATGTATCTCTTTCTACATGTATCTCACATTTTACAGGACTATTCATGATTGATTATTTCAGCTTTTGTCAATCTTATCAATACCTTATTTTGCTTACATTTTTGGAGGGTACTTTCACATGTGACAGACATTTATGTTTGCTGTTTTTCTTAGTGTGGTATGGTTTTCAGCAAGAAATGTAGTGTCATCTCTGAGTTTATTGATCTTTGTGCAATCTCTTCCTTCTGTTTACATTAAAGTTTTTCCTTCTTTTTTAAAATTTCATTTTATTTAATACATGTGTGTAGTGTGTAATGTTTGCATTACTTGTTGGAAGTTGGTACATGTACAAAACATACGTTTATACTTTCTTCACTCCCTTTCCATTTCTTCTTTCCTTCATCCAACCATCTATTGATCCCTTTCCTTTTTCTGTAAATGTTTGCAGTACAGAATGTTTCATTCCTGGTGCAGTGTTAGTGCATGTACATAACACATCCAAATTCTTTCTTCATCTTCCATCCCTTTCTCTCCCCACTGTCTCCATTTCTCTCAGACTGACATTGCAAAATGTGATCTTTAATACATGCTGATGCAATTTTATTTTTTCCCCCTCTGACTTTTAGTGTGTACCAAAGGTCGAACTCAGGACCTTGTGCTTGCAAGACAGGCATGATACCATTGAGCTAAATCTCCAGCCCCTCCTCCCTCTTCTTACATTTTGTATATTTTCTTGGATTTGTGAATTTATAGTTTTCATCAAAGCTAGAAGAAATTTGGTTAGTGTTCCAGTAAGAGTAAATAGCTTATGTAAAATGTCTTCTTTGATAAAAAAACACATTTCAAATTAAGTAGTAGTGGTGGCAAAGATGAAAGGCTGTTTTTACCATTTATGGCCCATAAGATAACATAGTTGAATGCATTTTAGTTTAACTTGTGGATATGTCTTATTTTCATCCCTTATTTCTTTTCTCTTTGCCAGTTTTTTAAAACATGGTTTATTTTTCAGGGTTATACATTCTTTTAAGCTTTTTCAATTTTGGGGGTACAACAAGAAATATAAATGTACAAATTAAGAAACAAAATGTTATTAAGTGGTTAATCCTATAATACTATTACATGTGGAGGTACCCTATTTATCCTAGAAGGCTAAATCTGCCAAAGTGCCTGAAATATTTGTGGCAAACGGATATTAAAATCTCACAAGGGAACAAGTCTTCTTCTTTAGCTCTCTCTATTTCATAAACTTTATGTGAATTGTCTCACTGCATGTTGTGAAAAAATTACCCAAAGAAGTTGACCGTTATTTTTAATTCTCTATTACTTTTTAAAATTGATTTTATTCGTAGATTTTATCCATACAATATGATCACACTTGACATTGAGAATTTCTATCTGTACATGACACATCTTGATTCTCATTTTCACCTTTCCCCTGTCCTCCTTACAACACCTGCCCTGTAAGCTTTGTTTCCTTTTATTTTACTATTAAACTTTTTCTTTCTCTTCTTTACTTTCCCTGACCTGTCCTTTCCCTTTTCTTTTTTGCATATTCTCTTCATTTTGGTATTCATTTACATCTACAGTTTTTCATACTAGAAAAAAGATACAATACTTACAGATCTGTGTCCTATTTATTTCACTTATGAGTATGTCTTTGATATACATCCACTTGAATATAAATGACTCAAATTTATCATTCTTTATGACAGAATAATACTTCATTATATTTTTTAAAAACACCTTTTTTATCCACTGTAGTGTTGATGGGTATTTGGGCTGTTTCCAAGATTTAGCTATCACAAAATGAGCTGCTATAAACATGAATGTATAAATACGACTGTGGTATGATTCTTTTTTTTTAATTGAATTCTTTATTGGTACAATTTATATACATCTCAAAATCACATATAACATTGGGAAATTTGTACCAGTATATGCCACAAGTTAATTCTCATTTTTACCCATATCCCTACCCACTCCCCCTCCTCCCCCTTTATATATGCTCTTTTATTTTCTTTCTGTATCATATTTATTCCTTCCCCTCATCACATTCCCACACCAAGTTTCCTATAGAAATATTCCACTCTATAAAAGCTGTCCTACTTTCTAGAACTCATTTGCATCTACAGGTGTTCATGCCAAAGAGAAGATCCGGAAATTGTCTATCTGTGATCTAT
>PVIC010047309.1:0-13929 GCA_004025085.1 Thryonomys swinderianus | reverse complement strand
TCTGGGCTTTGGGTCCAGCAGCTGCCGCTCCCTGGGCTACGGGTCAAGGAGCTGTGGCTACTCACTGGGCTGCGGCTCCAGTGGCTTCAGGCCCCTGGGTTACAGAGTCCGTGGCTTCTCTTCCTTTGGTTATGGGTCTGGGTTCTGCCACCCGTCCTACTCAGTTATTAGGAGCTGTCAGTCTCCCTGTTACAGACCTGTCTGTGGCTCTGGATCTTGGTTCTTTTGATCATCTTTCTAAGTTTCTAAGCTTGTTGACCAATGTCCTCAATGCATTTGGCTCTATTATTTTACTGCCTTCATTATGTATGGGAAGAGTAGCCCCTTAACTGTTCTCTAATTCTCAATTTCTCACTATATCTCTCACTACAAATATTAGCAGGCAAACTTCATTTAAAAACTGTAATGAGGGTGTTCATTCAAAATAAACCTTATGTTGCACTGGAGCTGAAATTTATTTTGGGAGCTTTCTTCTGAAATTTTATACAAACTTATACTTTATTCAAATAAATGTATTGATTTAATTAATATCAAGCTATGTTTGCTTTCATATGCTGTTTATTTTCTAGAGCTTGGTTGTTGAATACTAAAAGGATTATTATGAATTAATCAACAAACATATGAACATAAGCCATGAAATCTTATGAAAGTCATGTCTTATACAAATTTCCAGGCATTTTACATATTTTTCTCCCTGAAAATATAGGTCGTAAAATCTTCTTGTTGGATTACAATGACTTGACACAATTAAATATCAGATTCAGGGATTTAATGTTCATATAAATTAGTGTCCCTCAATTCTATGTCATTGTCTAATGTAACTGATTAGTTCACAGTTGCATTAAGAATTCAAGTAATGCAAAAATATATTTATATAATGATTACTCAGAAAAACGTGGAGCTGAATAAAATCAAAACAATAATGCATGAACTGTAAATAGTATTATTTGATGTCATCCAATATTTATTGGTAAAATGTGGCTGTGACCCAATGCCTGCAGCTTACTGATTAAAATATACTATGGTCCCCTGATGTCAGTACTTGTAATAAAGAAAGCCATGAAACTCAGTGAAGGATTAAAGTTCTAAGGCTTTCAGTCTACTTTGACTTTTCATTGATTTTCTTCTTCTTCTCCTCCTCCTCCTTCCCTTCCCCTCCTCCTCCTCTTCCTCCTCCTCCTTCTTCTTCTAGTACTTTCTTCTTCTCCTCCTTGTTCTTGTTCTTCTTCTTCTTCCAGATCAATCTGTGAAATTAAATTCTACAGAACAAGTTGTTAAGGGCTCCCGACCTTGTCTACACCATTACTGCCATCACATCAGCTTCACCTGTCATCTGGCCTGCGTCTATGTTCTTCCACCTAGAAGAGTAATAATCAGAAAGAAATCCATTAGTAGTAAAATAATTTTCACTCATAGAATACTCATCTCTTTTTCTTCTACTTTCTTGTGCTTTCTGCCCTTTTCTAATTAAAATAAAGTCAACATCATGTTTTTCTTTCAAACAAACTCATTTAATTAGTATCAGATCACGGGTCTCGCCATTTACTTTCTTTTTATGATGTATGTTTGGAATTCCAAATCCAGTATTAGTTATCTAAAAATGAAATAGTTGATTTGAGGTCCAGAACAAAGACTCCTGATGGACTTTGCTGACAACACAGTGTTAGTTCCTGAGTAATTCTGCCAAGATGCCCAGATTATCCACCCTTTAATTTTTTCTGTCAATAATCGTTTCAGCCCAAGCAGGACACTTTAATCTGATTAAATTAGTATTGAGCCTGATCCAAGAGAAAGAAGTGTGAGGATAGTTGTTTTTGATGAGAAATTTGTGAAAGTACTTTTTCTGAGCCTCCTTCCCAGATTTACGTAAGCCATAATAACTTTTTGTTCATGATTTTAAGTGATTGGAGAAGCTGGTAGTACAAAACAAAGACTTTAAGTATGAAGGAAAGTAAACATGTAGCTTCCATCATAATAAAAATCAGTGTAACTGCTGAGATTTATTTCTTATGATAATACTTAACGCCTCCAATATTATCACTCTAAGACCATTTGTTTTCATAGAAGCTGCATGGCCTTAGGGAAACCTACTGGGAAGGGAAATCATATCGAGTGTGATGACTGTAGCTCACGAGCTAGATATTCTGGGCTTGTATCTAAACATGATAACTAGATCATCCCTCATATAGGACAATATAGTCATCTTCATTCTTGATTATGTAAGTGGCAATGGAAGTATATCAATGGATACAGGTAGTCCATTTATTGTTTATTGCCCTCATTGCTCTTTTCTTCTGCTCTCTTCCTTCTATATGAATTAGATTTTGTGTGTATGTTCCTTCTCATTTATACATACTCTGTACTTTAAATAAACTTAATTATTCATCAGTTTTCATGGTAAAATCTGAAAAGTATGTGGTTCCTACATCCCTACTGAAATAAGTTGCTCTAGGCTTAAGCATAGTATTTTATTTAATCCAATGAGAAACAAGGCATGGTGGGGGGACTTGTTTCTTTTATGGAGAAATTTCTCCTATGGAAGTTCTTTAAGCAACATTCTTTGACTCTATAGTTTGTCTTATGTGTAATCCTGCATCTGTATCGTGTATGGTCTTATACTACCTTATTCTATTACATGGAAAAGGCCAAAAAGAAAAAAGAAAAAAAAAGGAAATGCAGAAGAACAAACCTGGGCCCATCTTACTTCTCAGGTTAGAGATATGTGAGGCAAGAAATTTTTCAATTGGTTAATATCATTTGAATTACAGTTTCTGTTGCATGTAGATAATGTGTTTGTGAATTTGACATTCATTTAAAAACCTTGAGAGAGCTCTTTTCTAAATAAAGCCTACTTAATATAACCTCAAAGACTATTTGCAGTCCATGCCTATTCTCTCTCCACCCTGCTTTCTAATATTCTCCTGGCATGTGTAGTTTACAACATCATCATCAAATGCTTCTATCATTATTTTCATGAACACCACATGTGTACAGATCCAAGCTTGTATGATTTTAATTTTTTTTTTGAGACAGGGTCTCACTTTGTAGTCCAGGATGGCCCCGAGCTCACTATGTAGCCCAGGCAAACCTCAAACTCAGCAATCCTCCTGCCTCTGCCTCCCGTGCTGGGATTACAGGCGTGAGCCACCACGCCCGGCTGTATGATTTTAAATTTTAACCTTCCTTCTAGAAGGAAGGTCATATCCTTTGCATTCTTCAAAGCCCTTAGAGCATCGTCTGGCCTCACACCCCTTTTAAGTAAACTCCACAATCAGTTGAGTAGGCTCTTCCCTGTATTTCATATACTTACATTTATTTAATTACAGTCAATATGTTTAATATTTATTTCATGACATGTACCACTATTTTAATTAATAGTGTGTTTACTCATTTGACACTTTTAATACAAAAATGCAGAATGAAAGAATCTTACAAATAGTAAAAAGTGAATCGCATAAATAAGCCAATGAAGTAGACACATTATGTCAACGATGTCATACATCTTTTCATTTTTGGTAGCTGAGCTCTTTTTAGACAGGCTCGTTACCACACATTTTCTGGACATTATTGTTAAAACTGACTACATTATAAACCAGTGTGCCCTCGAGCAAGTCAGATAACAATAAATTTACAGTTCTGGATCACGCAAAGGCAGAGAAACAGCACCGCTCAAAATTAACATCAGAGATAGGCAAGTGTAAGTGTATCCCAGGAGCGAAACAGAAACACGTCTACAGCTGCTGTAATACACCACAGTCCTTTTAGATCCAAAATGTAATGGACCAGGAGTTGAAAAGGATGAAGTATAAGCAAACAGTCAAGAAGCCTTTGTTTATGCTTTTCCTCTCTTACTCATCTTTATGAGCTGAATAGGAACTCTATAATCCTTTAAGTCCTATGTTTTCTTCTTCTTTTCATTGTTTTGTTTTTTTGTCTTTATTTTTCTTTTTTGTTCTTAAATGGCTAAGGATTATTCCAAGAATTGAGATAATGTCGGAGGAGAAATGTTATGACTGCTTTTATTTTTATATTATATTATATTATATTATATTATATTATATTATATTATATGTGTATATTTATATATTTATATTATATTTATATATTATATTTATATATATTTATATTATATTAAATATATGTGTATATTTATATTATATTTATATTATATGTGTATATTTATATATATTTATATTATATTTATATATTATATTTATATATATTTATATTATATTAAATATATGTGTATATTTATATTATATTTATATTATATTATATGTGTATATTTATATATACACATAACCAAAGATGCTTTTACTGTGAAAACAGAAAAACCCTGGCAAGAAACTACTTCTACATTCAAACCAGAGTATATTATTACTGCATCCATTAGTGGCTGCGAAAGGTAATACGTTCATCAGAGTATTTTATAGACTCTCATAGGCACAAAAACAAATGAAAGTGCAGATTTCATTCAGTAAATACAAGTGACAAGATGCTAGTTGATCTTCTTTTCTTTTTTTATTTGAATATTTACTGGTACATTATATATACACATCATGGTCACACTCAATATTTAGAATTTGTACCAGTGTATGACAATTTAATTTAAAATTTTTCCTATTCCCCTATCCACCAACAACCTCCTGGCCCCTATATACATTAGCTTTGTTTCCTTTTTAAAATTACCATCACGGTTTTTCTTTCCCCACGTTACTTACCCCTACACCCCATTCCCCTTTGAATATTTTCCATTTCACAATATCCATCATGCATCCTAGAACTCATTTATATCTTCAGTTTCTCATACCAGAGAAAATATACGGTATTTTTACACATCTTTCCTATTTATTTCACTTATGAGTGTGTCCTGAAGGTGCGGATCTCTTTTTCAACTCTAAGGGATCAAGATGCCGATGAAAAGGCACAGAATGTAGCAGAAGGAAAGGGGTATAGAGGGCCTGTCATCTTACAGAAAATCCAAAGACACAGAGAGACATATCCACAGGCATGTAGTGAACTACAGAGACATCAGAGAAAGAGATGATGTCTCTGGTACTCCTTCATTGTATGTGAAGTTTTCTACATGAGAAACTTCTTGCTTAGCAAAGATGGATGGTTTAAATCATTTAGTACATGTTTTATTGGTGAACAAGACCAAGAAGAGTATGAAGAAAAGAAATTATGGGAGTCCTGAGATAAATTATGTGATTTAAGGGAGACGATTATTATAGGATTTTATTTTTACCTTGATATGACTGGAAAAAGTGACTAGAAGTTGAGTATGCCTCTATAACCAATATAATATAAATTATTGATGTCCACAGTTACCCAGTGCTAAAACTCTTGAGATGTGGGATAAGTTTCCATCTTTAATAAGACTTAAATCCAATCTTCATAAAAGATTAGTATGTGAGAAATTAAACACCAGCCTTACACATAACCTTAAGTACGAGAAATATAGTATGTTCATTTTTCTCTTACAGTGTTCTGTGAACCCTAGATCAATGATGGCTATGATTATTATCTTTGTCTACAGTGGGATGCATTATCTGCCCAGAAATAATAGCTACTTTTATGTATTGCTCACTATGTGATGGGCAACCTGTAATATAAACTATAAGTATGACCTCTTCTTACCTTAATTTTTGAAATTAAAATGAAAGCGATGGCCATTGTCAAAGGCTACCATTTGTGACTGTAGACCCTGCCTGTGCATTGTAACTGTAGAATCCTTATATTTCCTTGCTTTCCACAATTAATGTTAATATTCTGCCCTTCGGTTCCTCTATGGTACCAATAACAGCTGTAAATGTTTGTGTTCTCCACCATTAGAAGAAACCAGGTATTTGTTCAGCCAGGTAGTAGCAGTATCCAATTGCCATATGAAATAAAGTAGCTAGTTATTCCTACTTCTCAAGAATCCTGAGAGCCATCCAAGTGCCTACAAAGCTAAGCCTTCATTTTTGGTAAGCTGTGTGAGAACAATTCCAAGGTGAGCAGCTGCTTAGCCTATGTCATTTTGTAGTACTAGGTCAGGTAACTCCCTCTATAAAACCAACAATGACTGAAATCTTTATATGCTCATTAAATCAAAATTACATGTTGAAACACCTGTTAATTCTACACTTAATCAAATAGAATACGTGTTAATGCTGCATCCTGAAGAGACCAAAACTCAGGAAATGCTCCTATTTACAAATGATAAATCCAACATCACCACTGGCCATATGCAAATTAGAATGTGCACAGTCCTGTAGTAATTGACTGCACACTGTGAATGAACAAGAAAGCATTCTGTTGGAAACAAAGGTGTAATTTTCAGCCTGTGTGATGTGCGGCTTTGTCTACACAGTTTGGCAGACCTCATGCAGTAAGAAATAGTGACCTTTTCATTATAAAAGATCTTAAAACCACTGTACTTAAACATCAAACATTATTTAAAATAGGTGACTCAGCTTGTGCTAGGCCAGTAAGGAAGATTTCTTAATCATTTTACTCTCATTTCAGAAAGGTAGAGCTAAACTGTATGTGTAGTTATCCTTTTAAGCTCATTTACACTTGCCAATTTGTCAACATTTGGGACATATCAAAGTATAACAAATACATTGCTTCAGATATGTAGTTATAATTTAAATACATTTTCCTTTAGCACCTTGTATGCATTAATTTTTCAAAGCACAGTTATGAAGATCATATGTGGTAGGTAGGTACAGTGATCATTGTCAGGAATACAATAGTAAGAAGAGTCTGTTTCTTGCCTTCCTAGAATTTAGTGTAGTGAAAAAGGCACCATGTAAAAAAATATTATAAATTCTCTAAAGGAAAATGTTAGATTCTGAGAATGAATTTTTTTTTTTTTTTGAGACAGGGTCTCACTTTGTAGATCAGGCTGGCCCTGAGATCACTATGTAGCCCAGGCAAGCCTCGAACTCAGCAATCCTCTTGCCTCTGCCTCCTGAGTGCTGGGATTACAGGCGTGAGCCACTACGCCTGGCACTGTGGTATGTGGTACTGATTGTTGGTGGGCGTGCGTCTCCTCCACACCCAGCATTGTATGTGGTCACCGAGGATTGAACTCAGGACCTTGCACTTGCGAGGCAAGCGCCAGAACCACTGAGCTGAATCTCTGGCCCAAAATATTTTTTTTAAAGGAGGGTGATTGAGAGCTATTATAACCAGTAAGTCTAAACATGACAAAAAGAAGAAAAGAGTAGGAAGAAGATGAGGAGGAGGAAGTGGAGGAGGAGGAGGTGATAGATGAAGATAAAGAAATAGCTGCATCACAGGCTCTAGAAGCCTAGTTAAGGCTTGTGATGTGGAGTATAATAGGCTGAGAGTGAAGAGCAAAGCTAAAGTTAGAAAAAGAAGTAGTGGTCAGATCTTGTAAGATGTTATAAACCAGGCTAAGAGAAATGTATCTTTTAAGCAAAAAGAATCCATTAAATTCCTTTAAGGAGAGTGACAAACTACTGTAGAGGAATTGGTACAAAAGTAAATACAAGAATTAAACAACTAGTGGTAGGATGCATATGAGGAGTATCATGGAATCCTCAGACATAGAAGAGTGGCTTTTAGACACTAAATAATTTGCATGTGTTACAAAAGTAATGTATACAAGTCCAGTAAGTAGAATCAAGCTGAAAGTATTCAGCTGAGTCCTTTTTAGTATACTAAAGCATCCTTAGGTCTTCAAATATCAAGGGCTGCATTTTAGAGTTCCTGAATGTTCTTTGGTTTCTTCAAACTTGAAGGCAACAGGCTGCAGTGTGACTGACAATGTATTTCTATGTGGCTTCATTGTCTTAAGTTGAACTAAATAAATTATGGATCATGCATAAAAGTCTGTCTCATAGATTCAGTACTTTTTGTATAGAACTGATAAGAATAGCATGCTAAAACGAAAATTATAGGAGCTGACCTTTTCTCAGTCAAAATACATAACATAAAGTAGCCAAAAATAAAAACATACCAGAAACAAGTTTGATGAACAAAAATAACTTATGCTTTGAAAAGCACTGAAACAAAAAAATATATAACTTGGAGTAGAGCATAGTCATAATACAATATGGGTTAAAACTCACTGGCATATTTGTCACAAGAGACAGGAAAAGGCATGGAGAGGAGACTTAAAAATAGTTCTGCTGGTCTGTAGCACTGAAAGGTAAGTACAGTTTATAATAATTTATGGCTGTTGTAGAGGTTTAAGTTTTCTAAAACAGAAATGAGAAATAGTTGAAGATATGGAGATACTAATTATTCTAGTTTGGTTATGGTACAGCATATACATGTATCAAGTTGTCACACTGTACTCCATAATATGTCCATTTAAAAATTACATTAAAAACATTTTATCTTCTATTTCCACAGAACATGTTCAGAGGAAAATATTTCTATTGACATCAATTTTATAAATTTCGTTTTGTTTATTTCAACATTACCACATCTCCCTTGAGAAATCGTATTAAGTGTGAAATCTTATTCAATACATATAAAATAAAACTTATCTACTTTCCATTAAAAATATATTGGTAATTCAGAAAAGAAGAAGAAATAATCTCTAAGTGGGCAAAAGAAAAAACAGGCTTCATGGAGAGGACATCTAGGAGTTTAGGGGACAAAGTATTAAAAGCTAGGAAGAGAGGTGTTGCTAGAGTTATGATCACAGTTAATACTTTAATCAGTAAGAAGAAATCTATGGCAAAACTTTCTCCTATCCCGACCAATAGGAGAGACCAAGATCTAAATAAAGGCAGGTTCATCTCAATCCACGTCTAACTAAAAATATCTTGGACATCATTTAAACTGGCCAAGGTGATGCTTTCAGTACCCAGGGCTGGATTCTAATAAGTATTCCATTGGCTATTTCTACATATATTTCTTGTTTTCCTACCAAAATAAAAAGTCCTGGTGGCTGAGGAAGAAAAAAAAAGTTAGCTTGGATGACATGTTGGGACTCACAGTTGACAAACCTCTCCCTGATGAGTCATTCTTGGAACTCACATGAAAGCCATTTTGAAGACTCCAAATGGACTTGCATCTTCGTTAATAAGACATCATTTCATATATAACTAAACCAAATGCTAATGAGAGGTTACCCTCCAAATTAGCTTAAGCAATGAGGTGCAGTCTTGAAAAAAAAGTCAACACCCAGTTTTCTGAGCAGTATATAATCTCCCAAGCAAAGAATTTAATCTTCTAACTTGGCCCTTTTGACCAGTGTCAATTAGGGTTTTAGCAGTATGCCTCACTGGTATGGCCAGTCACTCGGGAACTTCTATAATCCGCCACCACTCTCTGCCATTGTGCATGCCTCCAATCCTACAAGCTTTGGGGATGGAATTACTTTGCCCAGCACCTGCCACAGCAGAACCTGGCTCTTGGACAACTTTTATGAATCCTACAATGAAGCCACCAGCTACCAACTGACTGCTTGTGAGCAGGACCGTTTCACAGGGGACACACGTGTGCAAAGTTCCTGTCTCCCCAGGGTTGTTCAAACAACTTGTTCCAATTTCCAGCCTTCTGAAAGGAAATCATGCCAATCAAGAAGTTCCTCAGCAGCGCCAGAGAACGTTTCCCGGTCTTGCCAGGGAAGAAGCAGTGAGCAAGTGGGCTTTGGAGCCCAGCGCTGCCAATCTGAGAGCTACATGGCAAAGCGTTTTCCACTAAAGACTTCTGTATCTCAAAGCTGCCAGACTCTGGAATGTGAATCTAGTCAATGCCAATGTCAGACCTCTGAATCCAGTTCCGGTAGTCCACTGGTCAGTGTTGCCCCTGGGCCACAAGTCCCAGAATCTTCTAGCACTTATGAGCCAGTTTGCTGTGTTACTGGTGGTTTGCAATTGCCTAGTAAGTGAGGAATCTGCAGGGAATATGGCTTATTTTAATTGATTTCTGGAATATGTAGGGGCTTTGTTTCTCTAAATATAAAATATTGTGTGTGTTGTAATTGAGGGAATATGTCTTCTAATGTCTCTCAAAGTAAGAGTTTTTTCTCTTTTGGCATTTTCAGTGATAATCTGGAGCTGGCAAGCTTATTTTTGATCACCAGAAATGTATTTGTTACAGAGGAATAAGTTGCAAACAAGAAATAACTTGACTCTTTAGAAAGTTAACCTGTATTTTGACTACTAGTTTTTGTCTATGGAAATATTTACCATTACATTTATTTTATTAACTAATGGGCCACTGATGTAAAAAATCCATAAAGTATTTGAGTTAAATAAGACTATAGAAGCATATCTAGTCCTATGAATTCTGATAGTTTAAACTCTATGATGAGTTAATAATAGTTAAAGGTTAAGATAGTAACAATACTTCTGAACTCTGGGTTTATTTGTTTGTCATTTATTGTTTTTATCAATCTAAATCTAAACACCATAAGCTAACTATCAGGTGGAATCTTTACTTTAGAAGTAATAAAGAGTTTTGAATTTTACCTTTCTGGATTTTAGAATCACAGAACAAGATCTTAGAACAGTATAAAGTGAAGTTTGGCAACTGTACTCCAGTTATTTTTTATTTCTTTTCATTTTTTAAAGTTAGTATTGAGTTGAGAATATGTCTTTTAAATAAATTTACTTCATTGGAGTTAAAAACAGAATTGTCACTACAATGCTTTTACTTACTTTTTTAGTTTTATGTTATATAGAGGTGAGAGAGGATTTGGCTTTTTTTACTTGATGAAAATATTATAAATACTTGAAGCATAAGCTAACACATTCCCATATGTTTTTTAAAATTGAATTCTTTATTGGTACAATTTATATACATCTCACAGTCACACATAACATTGGGGAATTTGTGCCAGTATATGACACAAGTTCATTCTCATCCCATACTTTTTGTAGTATGAACTATAATAGTGGTAGTCTCCACAAGGTAAGAAACACATTTATTATGAAGATTAGAAAGCCATGAAATTAGAATGCATGTATTTCATTAATTTTACTTGGGTAACAGATATTCTGAGGCTTTGTGTGTATGATTACATGGATCTATCATTTGGAAGGATAACAAAGGTCATGATGAGGAACATGGACTCAAAAGACAGATAGATGGCCTGAGGTTTGGATCTGTACTGTGCTGGTCGAAGACCATTTAATTTCCAACTGAGTATATACAAGATATTTAGACATTATTATACATCTCAGTTCCCTCAACCCTAATATTTTAAAAATGTAATTTAATTTTATTGGTACATTATATATACACATCACAATTACACACACTCAGAATTTGTACCAGTGTATGCCATAACTTAATTCTCATTTTTCCCCTTCCTCTACCCACCCTAGAACTCCCCACCCCTATATACACAAGTTTTGTTTCCTTTTTTTTTTAACCATCGATTTTTTCTTTTGAGACAGGGTGTTGCTTTGTAGGTCAGGCTAGCTCTGAACTCACTATGTAGCTCAGTCTAGTCTCGATTTTATAGCAATCCTCCTGCCTCTGTCTCCCAAGTGATGAGATTACAGGCATGAGCCACCACACCCAGAGTTGTGATATGTGGTACCAGGAATCAAACTCAGGACCTTGCACTTGCCAGGCAGACACCAGAACCATTGAGCTAAATACAGTCCCTCAACCTCAATCTTGGGAAGATGTGATTAGGTGTATCAGTCAGTTTTCCATTGCTGTGACAAAATACCTGAGCAAATCAACTTAGAGGAAAGATTTATTTTTGCTTATGCTTTCAGAATACTATCAGCTGTTTCCATTACTTTATCTCTGTGCAAAGCAGAAACACCATGGTGGAAGGGGAAGTAGAAAAAAGATGCCCATCTTGTAGCGTGGGAGAGTCCACCAGCTCTGAGCACTGCTGCACTGAGACCCAAATGCTCAATGCGCAATCCTTTGGGACACGCCATACCAAAAATATAACATTTTACCAAAGTATCATGTCCATGTTACAAAGAAAAATGTTTCTAGTCCGCCTCCAAAACTCAACATTGTCTTAAGAGTTCCATGATTGCTCAAAAGTCTATACCCAATGTCTCCTCTGAGACTCAAGACAATGAGAGTCCTCTGAGTGCGAACCTATCATCAAAAAGCTACACTCTCCCAAAACGCAAGGTCAAAGGGTGAACATTTCCATTCTAAATGGAAGGACTAGGGGCACAGAAAAGAGACACGAGACCCAAAGCAAACATTGTGACAGGGACAAACATTACATACTCTAAGCCTGTCACCTCGAGCACACAGTGGTGACATGTGAGGTACAAAGCGCTTGGATAGCCCATCCCGGGGGCATTGCTGGGTCCAGTCCACATAGCTCAGCTCACTCCTACAAGGTTTGCTTGTCAGATGTTCCACGCTCCTGCCGCTCTGACTTCCTGGCAGGTCCGTGCGTCCTCAGCTTCACCTCACTGCTTCCCATATCACGCTCTTGGGAGCTACATCCGGGTCCTCTGATGCTGCCACACACTGGTTGGTCTCAGACCTTCCTGCCCAGTCATGGGCAGGAAGCACCCGTGGAAGCACCTGTGGATCCCTCACTCTCGTATTATTGCCACCTGCGAATCAGCATCAGCTGTCTGATCTCCACATCTGCCACTTGCTTGAGTAGTAGTAGCACGTCTCCAGCAGCTTCGGAGAAGATGCCTGAGTGTAATAAAGTCAAAACCCCAAGGAAGTGATTCCCTGCAAAACTCTGTTCAAGAAAAGAGTTCTGGAATTTTCTTTTCCAGTGAAAGGCTTGCATTTTTACATACAATGGGCGGGGCTGTGCTGATCCCTTAGATAGCCTCAAGATAGCCTTCCTGTTGTCTCCGCGCAGGTGCCAGTGATGGACTTCTTTAGAACTCTGCTCATCTCTTCAGCTACACTTTCCTTGGTGAGAAATTCACTTTGCCACCTTCCTGAGTGCTCTGTGGGCCTTTATATTTCTCCTTCAATTTAACTCATCTTTCACATTTGAATTCAGCCTCCCATAGAATCTCAGCAAGTGGACAAAACATAGATCAGTTCTTTAGTCTTCTAGAATGTAACATGCGTGACCTCTAGTACTGTTCCCAGGAGTCTTCGTTTCCTTCTGCAACGCCCAGGCTTCAGTCTTCCGGCCCAAGTTCTCATCAGCATTCGGCGCTCAGAGCTCACAGCAGCGTTACCCACTGAGCTCCGCCTACGACACTCTCTGATCCACATCCCCGGGCCTTTCTAAAGCTCACCGGCAAACCAATTCTAAATTCCCCTGAACAACATGGTCAGCTGTAGTCATAGCAACAACTGCCATGCTGATACCAATTTTCTGTGTCAGTCAGCTCTCCCTTGACAGAACAAGGTCCCTCAGAGAATCACCCTGAAGAAGAAAGCTGTATTTTGGCTCAGTTTCAGCAGTTTAAAACCGTATTTGGCTGACTCCATTGTTTGGAAAGGCAGAAATCTCATTCATGGTGGACAAGCAAGGTAGAGCGGAGGAGGTCACCGCCCTGCCACCAGGAGGCGGAGCGAGGAGGGAGTCGTCTCTGAACACCATTGCACCGGACACCAGGCCTGCAGCACACAATCCTGGCAAGTCCTGTCATATCCAAGCCTTAATGGTGGAGCACTGTGGGGCTTAATAAGGTAATGGATTCAAAATGCTCATTATATTTATTATCTAGTGCACAGTTGATTCTCAGTAAGATTTAGTAGATGCGGGCTGGAGATTTAGCTCAGTGGTTTCAGTGCCTGCCTCGCAAGTGCAAGGCCCTGAGTTCGATCCCCGGTCACCACATACAATGCTGGGCATGGTGACTCACGTCCACCAGCAATCAATGCCACATACCACAGTGCTGGACATGGTGACTCATACCTGTAATCCCAGCACTTGGGAGGCAGAGGCAGGAGGATTGCTGAATTCGAGGCTTGCCTGGGCCACATAGTGAGCTCACAGCCAGCCTGAACTGCAAAATGAGACCCTGTCTAAAAAAAAAAAAAAAAAAA
>PVIC010047308.1:0-13920 GCA_004025085.1 Thryonomys swinderianus | reverse complement strand
TTTTTTTTTTTTTTTTTTTGAGACAGGGTCTTGCTTTGTAGTTCAGGCTGGCTCTGACCTCACTATGTAGCCCAGGCAAGCCTCAAACTCAGCAATCCTCCTGCCTCTGCCTCCCAAGTGCTGGGATTACAGGCGTGAGCCACCACGCCCAGCATTTAGTGCTGCCTGTTTTAAGGCACAACGGGTCAAAATGAAACACATGGGCCACTGTCAGGTGGGACAGCAAATTTTTGCAGGGGTGGCCAGGGCTGCAGCCCAGAACTGGGAGGCAGGTTTCTGCCAGTGTTTAATAGAACCTGTGGACCAGTTATCAATTTGTTTCTGCCTGAGTGTGCTAAATCTGTCTGCTGCTGGATCCCTACTGCTCTGGCCCAAGCCCCAGTAGCCTCTAATTCCTTGGCTCTAGCTCTACCTTCCACCCTGCCCCTGATGAAATTTTCAGAGGCACATCTGCTGCCTCAGTCACTCAGCTCTAAGTCTGACCTGGGCCTCTATCCACTTCTTCTGCTTCCTCTAATACTTTCTGCAACATAATCTGTTGCCTCTGCTTGAGTCCTCTCAGATAAAATTCCTACTTATGTTCAATTCCACTTAGAGGCCACTTCCAGCCCTGTTCAAGTGTTTACTGACCAGTTCTAAGGTGGGGCACAGTGCTGGATGCAAACACTCCTGGGAAAGGAAAATGACCAGAGGACTTAGGTGCAGTGAGAGAACTGAGGGAGAGGGGCTGGCTCGCTGGGGACAGTGTTTCTGAAGAAGTGATAGTCCAATCCCTCATGAGGAATAAGGTAAAAATGGTGCTGAGTGTGTGCAAAGGCCCTGTGGTAGAGGAAACAGAACTCACTGAAGAAAAGGAGAGGGGTTCATGGCTAGAGTATGAATGAGAAGGGCCGTATGATTAGATTACACTTGAGAGCACAAGGGTCCTGCCATGACTCCCACACTGGGCCAGGCCTCTGCCACTGTTTTTCCCTATCCCCCACAGCTTCTGCCAAGTCTGCTGAAACAATCTGACATGCCCCCTGTTCCAACCTGAGCAACCCAGGGTAAGTGCCTTCCTTAGTGTGGGCATGAGTAGAGCACAAGGCCAGTGGCAGGGAGTTATTTCCAAAGAACTACCGGGTAGTGGGACCTCTGCCAGGTGGGTGAGGTCAGACTCCTGGCCCCTGGGAGGGTGCGATGGGGGTTCCTCAGGATCTGGCTAGAGCTGAGGTGTTCCTGGGAAGTACTGGCCTGACCTGGGAGAGAAGCAGTTTGCCACCCTCATAGTTTAGGACCCAGGAGCTGGCAGGGCCCCTGAGGCTCCTTCCTCTCTACGGAATGGGGTACAAATCCTACCCTGCTCACAAGATTCACTCCCCCCTGATGTGAATAGTACCATAACATGCCTGGGGTGGTGGTGCGTATCTGTAATCTCAGCACTCAGGAGGCTGAAGCAGAAGGATCACTGTGAGTTTGCAGCCAGCCTGGGCTGCACAGTGAGTCTAAGGGAATCCTGAACTGTTCCACAGGAAAACTGTCTCAAAGAAAATAAAGCCAACAATGAAAACAGCACCATAACAGAGCTTTTTGGCCACATCTGGCAGCTGTGCCCCTGGATGCAGAAATGAGGAGCCATGAGATACAGAGAACCCCAGGAAGAGGAAGAAGAATAGGAAGAGGAAGAGGAAAAGGAATGCTCCTGGCCCAGCGCTCATGCTCTGGGCCACCTTGGGCAGATGTTGCTCCTCTATGGGCCTCAGTTTTCATACATATAGAGCAAGAACTCACTCAGCTTGTCAACTCCACCAGTACTGTCTTCTTTTTCCCTTGCAAGCAAGGAATACTCAGACCTCCATGACACTCACCCCTGCTAAGAGCACCTATATTGAACATATATAGGTATTTCCCTTACTGTTCCCTAAACAATGTAGTATAACAACCATTTATATAAAATTTACATTGTATTAGGTATTATCAGTAATCTAGAGATGATTTCAAGGAGGGCCAGGGATGTAGCTCAGTGGTGCTGTGCCTGTCTAGCAAGTCCCAAGTCCTGAGTTCAATTCCCAGTACTGAAAAATAAAAAATAATTTAAAAAATAAGAGTATGCAGAAAGCTGAGCATGGTGGCACATGCTTGGAATCCAGTACTGCAGAGAAGAGGCAGGAGGTTCACTGGGAGTTTGAGCCCAGCCTGGACTACATAGTGAGTTCAAGGACAGCCTGAACTACGTAGTAAGACCCTGTCTCCAAAACAAACAACTAAATAAAAAATGTATACAACAGGGCATTGGTAGATTACAGGTAGATACTACTCCATTTTATATAAGAGCTTTGAACATCCTTGGACTTAGGTATCTGTGAGGGGTCCGGGAGCCGACTATATTGGACTTTCTGCTTTTCCTCTCAGCCCAGGCAAGTTATACATCTGTTACAGCCAGTGCCATAAAGATGGAAGCCAGTTCCTGTTTTTCCTCTGAGTTTGACGACAAAACCTTATTGAAACTATGTTAACGGTGCTGGATGTAGCTCAGCAGTAGTGTGTGCTTGGTATAAACAAGGCCTTGATTTGATCTCCATCCCTTCGTTTAACAGAGAATGTTATTTGCTCCTTCCCTCTCAGCTTGGAGTTAAGATAGGACTGGGACTTTAATAGCCTTCAGGCAACCATGACATAATAAGGTCAGAGACAAAGGTCTCCAATCCTAATGATTCTGGAGCAAAAAGGTGAGAAAAGGCTAGGATCCAAAGGTACTTTTTTTAGCTGCTGTTCCAGTCTTGGAATTCCTGGGACTGAAATAAATAACCTTCTCTATTTAAATCTCTTGCCAAATGCAATCTTAATTGATACAGCAGCCATCTTTTGGCCTATACAGCAGTTCCTTTTTTTTTTTTTTTTTTTTGTGGTACTGGGGATGGGATTCTGGGGTACTTCACCACTGAGCCACATCCCCAGGCCCCTTCTCCACTTTTTTTTAAATGAGACTCAGTTGTGCTCTGTACTTCAGGCTGGCCTTAAACTCACCGCCATCCTCTTGCCTCAGCCTCTCTCATGGCTGGCAGCACAGGGATGTTCCATTGTACTCAGCACATCCCTTCTTAGGATGTTGTCATTTTGGTTTTAGAGAACTACTCATCCCTCTTGCTTATCTGGCTGAGGTGAAGCCACTTTATCCCCAGGTCCAGGGGTGGGTGTAACTCAGTCCTGTTAATCAGTCACTTAGTTCAGATCAGATTGTCACTTGACCTGAGCTGGGCCAAGAGCAATAACGCTGGGACTTTGGATACACCAGCTAGGACAGAGATGCTCTCTTAGTCTGTGACCCAGGGATCGTGAGAGGAACTGACGTACTATCTCTGCCACTTCCAGGGAAAAGCACCCTGGGGAATGAGGCAAAGACAAGTGAAAACAGGCAAGTGAGAGTCCTGCTGACCACGGAATTTGTATTCATCTGGGCCTGAAGTTAGTGTCTTGGGCCCTCCAGTCATTTGACTCAATGCATTTTTTAAAAAAAATTTTCCAGTGCTGTAGATGGAACCTAGGGCCTCGTGTGCATGCTGAGCAAGTGCTCTGTCTCTGAGCTACAGCCTAGCTCAATGAGATGACATGTAACCTGAAGAGCTCATGTAGAGAAAGCCCTAGGCTTGATGTTTGCTCAGCAACAGTCCTCGGTGATGCATTTCAGATATGCCTTCCTGCCCCATCACCCACCCGCCAGCCCCACTCACGCCTGTGATCTTCTTCTTGCACTTGGCACAGTTGGGAGCGTAGCGCACATCATAGCAGGGAGGGCAAAAGATAGCCCCTTTCTCCTCGAAGAAGCCGCCCTCCTCCAGGATCTTTCCACATTGGCTGCACACAAACTCCTCCGGGTGGTACGCATGGCCCAGTGCCACCAGGTACCGGCCCCTGGGGGAGGCAATGGAGGGAATAGGCACAGATGAGGCAGGAGTTCTAAGATAGGCTTAGGAAGAAACTTGCTGAGCATCGCACATGACGGAGCTCAGGGGAGCCAGCTTGGCCACATTACACTAATTTCATGACAGGAGTTTCAGAGCCAGGAAAACTGAATGGGAACTGATGGCTTGAACCTAATGACACCCCCTGAGGATGATAACCTAGGACAAAGGGAGCCAGCATGTGCTGAACACCAGGCAGATCCTGTCCTGTCTATCTGGCCTGGGGCAGGACCTGCAGCTCTGACGGCCGGGGCTTAGCAGAGACTGAGTGAGCAGGGATGAGATACAGAAGGGCAGGAAAGGACAGGCCCTTCCTTGTCCAGAGAGCAGTGAGTCTAGCAATGTATTTCAGGTTGTTACTGGCACCTTCCCCCATTGCATCAGGGCAAACTGTGCTAGAGGTTGATGCGGATGAGGGAGGGGGAAGGGGTACATAGTGTGGGATTAAGAATCTGAAGACTGGGCCAGGAATTTAGCTCTGTGGTTCCAGCATCTGCCTTGCAAGCACAGGTCCTGAGTTCAATCCCCGGTAACCACATACAACAATGCCAGACGTAGTAACTCACACCAACCAGCAATCAGTACCACATATGACAAGGCCATGTATGGTGTCTCATGCCTGTAATCCCAGCACTCAGGAGGCAGAGGCAAGAGGATTGCTGAGTTTGGGGCTTGCCTGGGCTACATAGTGAGCTCAGGGCCAGTTTGAACTACAAAGGGAGACCTTGTCTTAAAAAAAAAAAAGAATTTAAAGACCCAGGTCAGGTCTCTACCCCACCTCCAATCAGGAGCTGAATTCCCACTTTCAGCAGCAGCTGAGACAAAATGCGTAGGGCAGGTCCAAAAAACAGGTTAGGGAGGGAAAAGAGCCACCCACCGGATGACCTTGTGACACTGGTGGCACACAGGAGTCTTGCCGTTGTGGGCTCCTCCAGCACCCCCTCCAGCGGCAGCTTGCACGATGGAGGTGCGGTTCTGCAGTGGCGTGGGCATGGCTGGCTGGCTGTGCCGGGTCAGCACCGTGCTTGTTTTGTCCGGGGCATAGCGCTCAGCAAATGCAGGGTCCACAGCCCAGGGGGGGCGGCTGGTGGGGCTGGGGGTGGTGGGGCCTGGCAGGGCCAAGGAAAGTGGCTCCAGTGGGGGGTGCCCACGGACCCCAAGTGATGAAGGACAGAAGCCAGGGCAGTGCAGAGGAAACCATGACCCCATGTGCTAGCAGCTGCCCACCCCTCCTCAGGTTAAGTCCACTCTCTCACCAGGCCAGGGATCCTGGGGTGTCGCTGAGGCTGGGGCTGGGGCTTCTGTCCTGGGCACCTGGCTGCAAGATCTGCCATTCAAGGCTCTGCATGGCTGAGGCTCCTGGCATGCCCCCCTGCCCCCAATCGGGAGATGCCTGGGTGCATGAGAGTGGCTAGGCTGAACTCTGGGATGGGAAGGGCTGCTCCTCAGAGCTGGGTTCCAGGCACGTGGTCTGTTGTACAGGACTGAGAGGTGGAGCAGGGTTCCTACTCCTGGAGCAACTCTGGGGCCCCACTCAGCCACAGAGCCACTGTGGCCACTCCCAAGGACTGGCAGGGCCCACACTGACTCTGAGCCATCAACCCCCTCATACCCAAAATGTAAATCAGGCCCACAAAGATAGAAGACAGAGAAAGCAGGTTGAGAACGTTTATTTCCAAGCCCGAAGGCAGCACAGCCCTGGCACACAGCAGTGCCACAGGGCAAGGAGGGAAGGCAGTGTCAGACGAAGCCAGGCACTGTGCCAGGTGGGCTGCCGGGGTCAGTCCAGCAGGAGGCTCAGGCCAAGGGCAGAAAAGGGGTAGGTGAGGTAGGCAGAAGCGGGAGTGCCATGGGCAGGAGGAACAGAGAGAGAGGCAAAGAGGGCAGCCCGCCGGAGAGGGTGGACTATGACTGCACGTTGAGCACATGGGCAGAGCGCTGGTGGTGCCAGTCCCGGAGGCGGGTGTAGCGTGGGCTCTGCAGCTCCAGGACATACTTTTCCCTGAGGGGCAGAGAGAGAAGGAAAAGGGAGTGAAAGGAAGGAGAGATGCAAGGGAGGAAGGGAGGGAGGATAGAAGGAAGGAAGGAAGAAAACAGGAAGAAGAATGAAGCACTCTGGCAGGGGAAGGTCAGGAGCGGACAAAGGGGCAGTGGCTGGGAGAGGGGGCAAGAACTAGCCTTTTACCTTGATTTCTTTAGGTGTTCCTCATCCGGGTCTTGCACTGGGAGAGCAGAGGCAGGCATTGGCCAAGGGAAACGAGGGCCACCCAGGCCTTTGAGTCCCCGAAGAGGGTCAGATCTAGGCCAGGGCTGGGAGAGACCACCCTGCCCTGTGCCACCACTTACTGAACTCGGTGCCCGTGAGGTGGGCAAGGATGCGGAAGGAGCGGGACTGGCCTGTCCCAGGCCGCGGCCGCCAGTCCTCGGTATTCTCCATCAGCCGCTGCTTGCTGGCATTGGGGACCAGCGGTCGGAGCGGCTGTCTGTGGGGAGGTGGGGAGCTCAGAACCTCATGTGGCTGTGGGCAGTAGGGGCATTCCCTCCCAGGGTTTGTGCCCAGGGGTCATGGTGACTCTGACAGGGGTGAGGTGACAACAAGGACCCTGCTTGGGTGGGATGGGAAGGTAAGCGAGAGAGGGCAGCAGGGCAGCTGGGGTGGGGAGGGGCTACCGCCCAGAGTGCCAAAAGGAAGGAGAAAAGGAACAGGCAGAGGGGGCTCACTGACTTGTCAGGGGTCTGCACCTGTGAAGGAAACAGACAGATGGACAGATAAAGGGACAGACATAGGGAAAGGACAAAAGATGGGGAAGGGTCTGAGGAGGTGTGTGAAAAGCAGTAGAGTATCTGGGGCTCAGCTGGCTCATAGCCACACCCCAACCCCAAGCCACCGGCGGGGCCGCAGGGGGCTGGCTTTATCCAGAACTCCCCAGGGCAGGGCCTGCTCAGGAGGGGCCTTGTGCCTGCAGCCCCCCGCCCCGGCCGCCAGGGGTCGCTGCCGCACGGTTCCCGCCCGCCTGGGGCTTAGCGCAGACGGAGCAGCAGTGTGCAGCGGGATTGGGGCCAAAAAAGGACTGGACGGCGTGGGCGGTCAGGGGCTGACGTACCCATTCTGCTGCGGGGCGCTGTCAGCAGGCGGGGGTGCCCCAAAGGGCCGGGCCGTCTTGTTGAGGGAGGCGCTGGGTGCAAAGGTGTACCGCGGGGGATCCGCGGCAGGGGCCAGGGCCTGGGCGGAGACAGAGCCAGGCAGGGCCAGAGCGGGGAGTGGGTAGAGACCTAGGTGGGAGTGGGGCGTCCCCGAAAGGCCAGCAGCAGCTCCAGCTCCGCCCCCACACATCTGGCCGAAGGCTACAGGGAAAGGGGCGACTCGGGTTTCAAGGGGCCCATTTGGGAGCAATGATCTCAGCCGCCAAGGCCAAGGGGGCCCAAGAGTGGGCGGATGCACAGCACAGGCTAGTGGGAAGAAGGCAGGACAGGCAGGCAGACATGCGTGTGCCCAGACCGTGCGGCAGCCCCCAGGTCCACGCCCAGTTCTTCAGACCCTTCCCATTCTGACATCTAGCCTCAGCTCTCGGCCAGCATGGAAGCACCGAGGCTGCACCAGGGAGGGCACGTCAGCTCGGAGTCCAAGCCCCTCCCACCCGCAGCCCAGATGTCCCAGGTCCTCAGCCTACCTTCTGCGGTTTGCTCTGGACTGGCTGAGGCCTGGAAGAAAAGGGAGAGCAGTGAGGTAGGTCAGACCAGAGGACATCCTGAGCGCCAGGGCGGCCAGGGCCCACACCTGCTGAGACCCAGGCTAAGGCGCTCCCCGCAGGCCCGGATCTTGTTCTGAGCTTCAATGTGCGTGAGGCTCCCTGCGTTCTCGCCATCAATACTCAGCACCCAGTCGCCCACCACGACGCCAGCCTGCGCTGCTTTGCCTCCAGGAGTGAGCTGCGGAGAGAGGAAGGTTCTAGAACCCAGAGACCTCTTCAGTCACCATTTCTCTGGGCAGCTGTTGGATACTAAAGTTATGGAGGGGGTGGTGCCCAGAGAAGACACAATTTCTTCCTTCACACTGCTTATTTACCTTCATAGCCCTCCCGCATAGCCCAGATGCTATGGCATCAACAGGCACCCTCAGGCTAAAACCCAAACTTCTGGTCAATGAACATAATCTCTGGGGGCCCTGCTGGCCTCCTGCCCAGACTAGTCCACCTACCAGCTATGCCCTCTACCTTGTGTATGTGGCAGCTTCAGCCCTGGCACTGATGGGTACATTGCTGACCTCTTTCACTGCCAGCACCCAGTCCTGGGGCCTTCTGTGGGAATCTGCCTGGACCCCATTAAAAGCCGGGAATAAGGGCTTGCCATGGCCTGGTTCTCTGTGAATGGTGCCTAAACGTGGCCCAAGGTGTCCATGAAGTTTTGTAAGCTTAAATGGGTGTCACCCCACTTTCTGGCAATCCTTTGAGCTCTGAGATGGGAATCCCTGGTTTGTGTTCCAAATGAAGGGACACAGAAGGCCGGTAAAACAGTGCATTTCCTGGTGATTTCTGGGAAATACTGAGGCTCAGTCAAAGGAGAATGGAGTCTGGGAGTCAGGCCTCAAATATCCCGGGAAGGAAGCAAGCTTTGGCCTTGTGTGTATAGGACCCACGAGCAGTTTTCAGGCTGGGGATGGAGTGTTTCCAGGCTCTTGATAAAGCTGGCCCTGACAAAGCCTATTGGGTCTGTCTAGCTCACGCCTAGAAACACAAGGCAGGTGGCTGTCCATGGGTCTTTGCCCACGGGGCTACCCTGCCATCTGGCACTGCACTAAGCAGGCTGAGTTTATACTTCACAGGTGGTGGTGGAAATGAGGGGTTACAGGCTGCTTGAGGCCCCAAAAGGTTCCTCAGGTGGGTTAGTGTATAGTTTGCTGAAGCAGGGAGGGGAGGGTTCTAAATGTGCTGGAGGCAGAAGGACCTGCACTGGGACAAAAGGGAGAGTGGGGTTTGACAGCTCTATTTCACACCTACAGGGGATGTTAAAAGATGTAGAGCTGCTGGAGCCTTCTTCACCTGCCAAATAGTAAATACAGTAATAATAGCAGCTCACCTTTACTGAGCACCTATCACTGCCACGTACTGACATAGAATTCTGTGGCAGTCTAGATTTACACCCATTTCACAGATAGGAAATCAGAGATTTAGCACCTTGCTTCAAATCGCCCACTTAAGAGGCAGGGCTTGGATTTGATCCTGATCTTAAATCTTCACCACTCCAGGCTGAGAGTCAGGACTTAACAGAGGAGGAAACACCCGCAAACGACTGAGCCCTGGCTGGGTTTGGGGCCTGGATCCCCATCTCACCTTGGCTCAGTGTAATGGGCACAGGAAAGTGAGATCCTTGAAAGGAAGTGACTTATTGAAGATTGTGGTGAGTCAGTATAAGGGAAGTCTGATTCAGTCACTCCCTGCTTCTTGTGAGTTAGGACCAAGGTGGGGGTCTTGGGTAGGGAGGAGTAGCTGGCTCCAGGAAAAGGGGTGTGTGTTGAGAGTAAAGGATTACCTTTTTCCCTGGAGTAAGGAGGGCAGGAAGCACATGAAGGGTGGGGCAGGGTCAGAGATGAAAAGCATGAGAGCTCTTGGGGAGGTGGATTGAGGGAGAGTTTGGGACAGGGGCAGGAGTCAGGACAAAGGATTAAGGAGGAGAAAAGCAGTGGAGGGGGCAACTGGACACTGTGGACTGGGGTGAGTCAGCCTGAGGGATTCGCTGAGCTGCCCAACCCCCCAGTCCCAGACATTACTTCATCTCCCAGGCTGGGCCTCCAGCCAGCCCCGGCCCCTCCCTTCTCCCTCCACTCTGGGGTCAGGGGAGGGGTAGAAGGCTGGCCCAGCTCAGGAAAGACCACCCCACTCATCTACCCCTACCTCTCTCGGGGACTAGATCCAGCTCTGGGGCTGGGCTGCACTAGTGACCCCACCCAGAGGATGGGGCCAAAGACAGGGTGCATAGGCCCAGAGTGCCCCCAACAGGCCACATCAGAAAAGCCATTTTCTTCAATGAAGAAACTAAGGCTCAGAGCAGCAACACTGTCCAGTTTTCCACAAAGAGCGAATTCAGGATGGGTCTGCAGATTGTACAGAGAGCATGTGTAAGTGCAGGACACTGCCCTCAGTCAGCCCGCTCCACACAGATTTCGTGAAAGCCCTGTGGAAGGACCCGTGAGAATGTTGCCCGACCGCTTATCCTGGACAGCAAGTGTAACTCCCTCAGACACAGTCTGTCCCAAGGCCCTCTCAGGTTGGGCAGTGCCTGGAAAACTCTCTGACCTCCTCCAGGATGGGCTTGCCCCAAACTTCCTGCAAATAGCTGCCTGCCCACTAGGTGGCTGGCTGGGCCTCCATGGAGAGGAGTATGGGAACAGGAAGTCCTCACCTCCTGACCCCTAAAGCACAGTAGCAAAACCAAACCCAAGTGGTGGCCTCATCCACTCTGGCAATTTGCTCTGGTCCCACAACCAGACCCTACAGTCTGATGTCAAGTGAAAGGCCTGCTGATGAGGCTCAAAGGTCCAGGGCTAAGCTGTCACCCGCTCCGCAGTCTAGCCACTGTTGGGCATCCCAGTGAGCTGCATTCTTGGGCTTATAAGGCAATCCCCCTGTCATAGGGAGGAGCCAGTCCTTAGCTCCGCCCCGACCAGGACAGACATCCCGAATCCCAGCAGACACCTAAAGCCCTGCCTTACTGAAGTTCTGCTTAGGGTCAAAGGCCACCAGTCCTGACTGAGAATAAGGATGTTCATGTTTGAGGATCTACGTCCTCACATAGTCTGGGAATAAAACCCATTCTTTAACTTCCAAAAAGTACAGGCCATCCTGTGTCTTAATGCAAATCCCTGCTTTGCCATGGACTTGCTGAATGAACTCTGCACCTCTCTAAATTGTCTCCTTTGGCAAAACAGGATGATAACTGCTATTCCATGGGTGATGGCAATGCTAAAGAACCTACAGTCAAAGTGCTCTGCCTGGTGACTGATGCCACATGTTGCTCCTTCAAACTCAGATACTTTCCAGAGAAATGAGGCTTCCACTCTACAGAAGAGTCCCCACTTCCACCCCTGCCCCCAAAGAGGTAACTACAGGAGCTTGGTAGAATGGCCTCAAATATAGGGCCAGAAAGTTTGGAGTGTCCTTGCTCCAAGGACTAATTGGGACTCCTTGTGGCATGTGACTGTTGTATTTCTTCCTCCCTCCCTTCCTTCTTCTTTCTTTTCTCCCTCCCTTCTTCCCTTTCTGTTTCTCTTTCTCTCTCTCTTTCTTTCTGTACCAGGGAGCAAATTCAGGACCCTGTGTTTTTGAGGCAGGTACTGGAACTACTGAGCTAAATCTTGAGGACCATCTGTATAGATTTCTGAACACTTCCTGGCTCGCTGACCTCTGACTTGCTCCTGCTCACCCTCTACTCACCCACTGAAAGGCAGAGTACCCAGACTTCTGAGGGTCTCTGTTTCCCAACCCAGCTCACCCGGGAGATGGAGAGGGGCACATTGAAGTCCTTCCCCCCTTGCAGCCGGAAGCCCCAAGGTGCTGGCCCCTCCAGCACTACTTTGAAGGAATCCATGTTGCCTCTCCTGAGAGGAGAGAAGAGACAGTGAGTGACGGGCATGGCAGGCAGACAGACAAGCAGACCCCAAGATATGGGCACCATCCTTGGACAGGTGCCAAGCAGGAATGATGCTAAGCACACCCAAGATGGGCAAGTATCTCGAAAGTTTCGTTTGGGCCAAACCTCAGACCTCTCTTTGAAAGCCAAGGAGAGCCCCCTCTTTCAAGGACTGGAAAGGTGAAAGCAGCTCTTATTCAGGATCGAGGTTCTTTTCATTCAGGAGCGGGCTGTGGAGCTAATTTGGCAGGGCCTGCTCCAAGCCAGCCCAGAGTCTTGGACAGGAGGGTGAGTCAGGGGCCGGCGCTCCTTTCCCCCGCCCCCAGGTCCCGGCAGGCAAGCCGCAACTGAAGCCTGCTCGGACTATATAAGGCGTGTAAGCTGACACTGCGGAGAGCTTGCGGAGCAAGCACTCGGGGGCTCGAGCCGCGGGGGGGAGGGGTAGGGAAGGAGGCGGCTGGAGCGGGTCCTAGCTCTTACGAGTCGGTGCAGGGTGCTGGGAACCGGGCAGGACCTCTGGGCGCTGAGGTGTCTGCTGGGGGGAGCGGAATGGCTGCCTCTGCGGATATCCGCGAAGGCCACGACCCCAAGGCGTGGCCAGGAAGGGGATCTATCCTGTAATCCAGTGGGGGTAGTGCCACCCACGTAGGACTGCTCTCTCCCAGAAGTGACTCAATTTACCTCTACACCCCATGCCCGGGGCAGGTCCCAGCCGCAAGAAGAGGCGCAGGCGCCAATCGGCCTCGCCACTTTCGGCTTCGCGGCAGGAAGGCGGGGGCGGAGGCAGGGGCCAGAGCCCGCAGGAGTAAGCACAGCACTGGCCACGATCCCCAACGGCCTTCATGGCCTTCGGCAGGCCCTTGGCCGCCGTCTGCCCAGCCCCAGACGTCCCGCGTACTCGCCTGTACCTGCTTTGCCCCGCTGGGGCGCTGCTTGGCGGCGGACTCCCAGGAGCCGCGTTGAGATCCGCCGCCCGGACTCCAGCCCCGCCTCTGCGGACGCCGTCTACTTTAGTCCGCGGGAGTGGGTGGAGTTTCGGACCACGCCCTCGAGGTGATCACGCCCACGGACGACCGCTCTGCCAGAGGGAAATCACTCCCAGTTCTCCCACCCCACCCAATCACCGAGCCCAGTGAATTGGAGCTGGAAGGCTCTGTCAGCCCCTGAGCTCCGGAGGGGAGAGGGGCCGGGCGGGGACCCAGACTGCGGGTCTCTGGGGCTGAGAGAAGCTGCAGCCCCTTGCGCCTCTCGCTGGCGGAGTGGAAGGAAAGCGGCTAGGCTCAGATTTGTCTCCTTAGTTTCCTCTTAAGCAAAAATGGGAAAATACGGTAATATACTTTATTCAGGGTCGAGGCTGGCGCAGCCATTGGAGACTAGAATTTCTAAATCCGAAGCAAGTCGGGGTGGCTAAAGTTGAAGAGGACTGGGGAGTTTCAGATTAGGTTTGTAGGGCCTGGGCGTATATGTCAGCGGTAGAACACATACTTAGCACGTGTGAAGTTCTGGCTTCAGTGCCCAGCGCGCGGGCCACTTGCAAAGCCAGAAAAAAAAGAGCAAAGAGCACAAAATAGCAGCAGAAGAAGCAAATGGAGCTGGAGGGAGCCCTTGGCCTTGCCCAGAGCCTGACAATGTGTGCGTGTGGGGGGCGCTGTTTCTCTCTCCTGACACAGGCACAGTGCACAGCCAGCATGGACCCTAGCCCATCGCCCAGCACACACAGTTGGGATGGACGTGTCCCTTTATGCCCCACTCCAGGATCAGGAAGGACACTGCAGTGGGCGTCGCCCTCCAGATCCTCACTTGGCCCCCAGCCACAGGCTGGGCAGCTGTGGTAGATGAAGGAGGTTTGTGATTGGGAGTGTTTGTTTGTCCCGTGTTTGGATGCATGAGAAGACGTCCATCCCTCCACATTAGTGTCTGTGCCTCATGGTTGTTGCTGTTCTCCCCTCACCACCATCATCACATACCCACCCCCATGATTTTCTTCACTATCCAAATCCCTGTAATTGTCATCTTTGAAGACATCCTCTCTAATTGCCTCTCTCTTCTTGTTTCCACTTGCTTTCCTCCTGTTCTCTCTCCTTCACTCTAGTCAAATTCTTGTCCACACCAGTTCTTTGCCGCTCTCATCTCAAATCTCCATCAAATCAGTGGTGGCCTTCAGTTTTCACCCTACCTGCCTAGATCTCCTGCTGGTCCCAGCTGACCACTTCCTCTTCCCGAATCACCCTTCACCCCTGACTTCCAGACTCCTGCTTTACTAAACTCCTCCACCACCCTGGGTAGCCCTCATTTGCCTCTTCTCTTGGCCGCTTGATCTCTGTGCTCATTCCTGGGCCCCTTGCTCTCCTGT
>PVIC010047307.1:0-14079 GCA_004025085.1 Thryonomys swinderianus | reverse complement strand
TTGGTGGGCGTGTCTCCACGCCCAGCATTATATGTGGTTACCGGGGATGGAACTCAGGTCCTTGCGCTTGCGAGGCCGGTGCCAGAACCACTGAGCTAACCCTCTGGCCCCTTAGTTTTAGTTTTTTGAGACAGGATCTCATTTTGTAGTTCAGGCTGGCCCTGAACTCACTGTGTAGCCCAGATTGGCCTAAAACTCATGGCAATACTCCTGCCTCTGCCTCCTGAGTGCTGGGATTATAGGCGTGGGCCACCATGCCTGGCTTTTATAACTATTCTTATAATTTAGTTTCTCCTATCTTTTTCCTTAAACTGTTTATTTGTAAGTGTTCTTTCAAAAATCCATGAAGCTAAAAAAAAAAAAATACTTTGCTTAGGAAGAAAGAATAAAGCTTCACTTTAAAATAGAAATTTTCTTTCTTTTTTTCCACGCCTCCCCCAGTACCAGAGATCAAACTCAGGACCTTGGGCTTATGAGGCAGGCACAGTGCCACTGAGCTAAATCCTTGTCCTGAAGTTTTCTTACTAAGCCCTCATATGAGAATCTCAAGTGGGGTGGTCTTTCAACAGAGCTTAACTCATCTGGGACTCCCACTATCCTCACCACCACCTACACAGGAACTGTCGAAAGTGAAGACGAGGGCCAGAGGGTTAGCTTAGTGGTTCCGGCGCCTGCCTCGCAAGTGCAAGGTCTTGAGTTTGATCCCCGGTAACCACATACAATGCTGGGCGTGGTGACTCACGCCCACCAACAATCAATACCACATACCACAGTGCCGGGCGTGGTGGCTCATGCCTGTAATCCCAGCACTTGGGAGGCAGAGACAGGCGGATTGCTGAGTTCCAGGCTTGCCTGGACTACATAGTGAGCTCAGGGCCAGCTTGAACTACAAAGCGAGACCCTGTCTCAAAAAAAAAATAATCTAATAATATCAGAATTAAAACCCATCTGAAGCTACATAAGCCGAATGAAGTTCCTAAGAATCATTCAGGAGGTGTCTCCAAGGAGAAGCATTCGTGGGCTTTCCGGGTGGACTCTGCCTATCCTCCTTATTCGTGATTTATTCTTTGGATAATAGACGGAAATCTTCTTCGGGAACCCAGTCTGGACTGTCAAATCAGACTCAAGGTGACTGATTGAATATGGACCTGGGCATATGACCCAGGCTAGAGCAGTCACGTGTTCCTCTTGGGAATTCAAATGACAACAATGACAAAGATAGAATGGTTGGAGCTGACTCATCTGAGCACCAACCCCACCCTCATAGACTGTCAAGGACTTTCAGCTTTCGGACTCTTAGAAGCACTCTGGGTGTTTCCCTTTACAAAACTGTCCTGTTTTTTTCTACTACCAGGAATCTAACTGAAGGCCTTGTGCTTACCAGGCAGGTGCTATGTCTCTGAGGTACATCTCTGGACCTGTCTTTTCTTGAATTTTATAAGATGCTTCATTATTTAAATCGATTATTTGGTTTCAGTTAGCCAGACTTAGTTCCTCTTGTTTATAAGGCAATTAGACTTGCAGTAAGACTAATGAATTCTGGACTTGCACAGTGAGAGATACAGAAAGAGGTAATTTAACTCATTTTTAAGTGCCTGACAGAATAAGATACGATCTCAGAAAGGATAATCTGGCCTTTGTAAAAACAGCATATGCTATAATGTCAACTATTAAGAAGCAGAGTATATTTACCAAGGGGTCTTCCTTACGTCCAATTTGAAAATCTCAGTGCTTAAACCATATCCATATAGTGCTGTTATCTCTTATCCTGTTTAATACATATTTATTAAGTGCTTATTAGATTACAAGGATGACCAAATAACACATTACTCTAACACAGAGTAATGCGTAAGCAGGTTCTCTTTACACTCTTTTATTTTTGTGAGGTTTGAAAATTGCCATCATAAATCATTTCTTAAAAACACATCACCGGTTCATAATATGACGAAGTACAAGGGAAAGTGCTATCTTCAAGAAGTATAGAAGGGAGCCGGGCGTGGTGGCTCACGCCTGTAATCCCAGCACTCGGGAGGCAGAGACAGGAGGATTGCTGAGTTTGAGGTTTGCCTGGGCTACATAGTGAGCTCAGAGCCAGCCTGAACTACAAAGCGAGACCCTGTCTCAAAAAAAAAAAGAAGTATAGAAGGTAAAAGTGAAAATTCAGACTCCAGTCCACAGAGGAAAGCTCTGGGGAGGAAGGAAACTAGGACCCCCCACAACACAAGAAGATCTCGAAGGAACCTGGTGTGAGGGAGGCAGGCGTCTGGATGACAACAGGGAATCCATCTTGAGGGGTGGGAGCCAAGCTGTGTGTCGGGTGCTCACTGGGTGAAACAGAAGCGGATGTACTGTTTTTTGTTGGCCTTGACGAGGGTGGCCCAGCGAGCTGGCTCCCCCACTCGGGGGAGATGGAGGGGCACCCTTTTGACTTAGCCGTCTTCCTCATGGCTGGAACAAAGAACCTGACACCCACAGTTTAAAAGAGGAGACGCTCACTGCGGCTCACATTTTTAGTCCGTGATCAGCGGGCCCTGAGGCAGAAGTGGCACGGTGGAAGGGTGCTGGTGGCCCGGAAGCTCAGAGAGAAGATGGAGCCCAACTTGGAGAGAGCTACATCCTTCAGGGCACAGCCCCACCGCTGCTGTCTCCCAGCCAGACCTGGCTGCTCACAGCACCCTCAGCTGCTGAACTCACAAGGACTGCGGCGCCCGCAAGAACCAGCAGTTCCAACACGCCCACCTCTGTGCACATGTGATTTTGGCGGGACATGCATGATCTAAAGTGGACTGCCTCTGAATGTACAAATAAGGAAACCATCGGTGAACTGCTGGGGACCTGGAGAGAAAGACATCTCCAGGGGCCTGCTGCTCTGTCCAGGGCAGGAGATGGACAGATTGTCTTCCAAGGTACAGGGCTCAGGAAATGGCAGGGCCAGTGCTAACAGCTCATCACCAGAAGATGTGGATTTGGGTTTGGCTCCTCTATTTCTGTTTTTAGTATTTTTTTAACAGTAATGTAAAATGTATATAACATAAAAATTTAGCACCGTAACCATTTTAAGTGTACAGCTCAATAGCATTAAATGCATTCATATTGTTGTGCAGTGAGCTCTCAGAACTCTTTCCATTTTCCAAAACTGAAATTATACCCACTAAACACCAGCTCTGAGCCACCCACACACACCCCTTGGCCACCAGCAACCACTGTTCTACTTTCTGTCTCTGTGAATTGACTAAGTACTTCATGTATATGGAAGCGTTTGTCCTTTTTTGTGACTGGTAATTTCACTTAGCAAGATGTCTTCAAGTTTCATCCATGTTGTACTGTATGTCTGAATTTCCTTCCCTGTAAAGCCTGGGCATGGCCAGGCATGGTGGCCCACACCTGTTATCCCAGCTCCTGGGAGGCTGAGGCAGGAGGATAGCTGTGAGTTCAAGCCCAGCTTGTACCATAAAGCAAGAACTTGTTTCAAAAAACCCCAAAATAAAAAAATAAATAATGAAAATAAAAGCTGAGTGATATCCTATTGTATGAAGGCACTGCCTTTTGTTAATCCATTTATCTAATGGTGGATACTTGAGTTGCATACGACTTTTAACTATTGTAAATAATGGTCCTATTAAGAAGAATGTATGAATAACTTTTGAACTTCTGCTTTCAATTCTTTTGGGTTACACCTCAAAGCAGTATTGTTGGATCATAAGAGTTTGTTGTTTTTTGTTTGTTTGTTTTTTTGCGGAATGGTCATACTCTTTTCCACACTGGTACATTCCTACTCGTAATGGTGAATGGTCAGATTTCTCCCTTTCCTTGCCAACACTGGTTATTTTCTTTTTTAAAATTTTATTATAGCCACACTCACAGGAGCGCTTGTGTGTTTTAGCACTTGCATGTGATGTGGGAAATGTAAGGCTGCACAACGTAACGGGCAGGGGCAGAGTCCTGAAAGTAGTCGGTGATAGTCAGTGGCGAGGACCCTATAGTCAGCTAGTGCCAGAGAACCCAAAAGAATCAGCCAAAAGCGGAGCAGCTCCCATGAGGGAAGTATGGCAGGGCACACCCAGGAAGCTGTGCTTAGCCAGGGTTGCTTTCTACCACAAGAATATAGAGAAAAAGCTGGCAGGGCACAAAGAGGAAGAAGCGACACTATTAAAAGAATGGAGGAATTTAGCAGGAGCAAAAGAACAAAGCTCCAGAGCAAAGTTTGGGTCATCTGCATCCATTTACAAATCTGTATAGGCAAAGCCAGCAGAGGAATTTGTTACTGAAAGCAAGTGGGTGTCTTAAGTAAGGCAGATATACCGGCAATGTTGCAAAGCTTTTTAAAACAGAAGAATCTGAGTTCAGTATTAGACCAAAATGATTAATAGGAAGCTATACAAAATGAGGAATAGTTATACCAGAGAGGGAGGAAGTACTATTTTTGGAAATCACTCTGCTGAAAGTTGTCTGTCATACTGGAGGGAAAGTTCAAATTTTCTACAGATTAATCGAGCAATAGAAGAATGTATGACCACTGGCTTCTTTGATTTTTCTTTCTTTAAAAAAATAAAAGTGACATCCAGAGCAAACATTTCCCTATTCTCCATTGATCTCAGAGAACTATTAAACTTAGACTTACCCTGTCTAAAAACGAACTCTTCTTCCTCCCCTCTTTCTTTGATTTTGTGCAAACTTCTGCTAGTCTTTATGGCCTCTGGAACCATCTTCAGGTCCCCATGCTGTCTTCAGCACTTACCTGTGGAGGGAGGAGCTGTTTCTGAGGCTCCCTCTTGCCTTCATTTTCTGCTGTTCCTCATCTGATTCTCCCTCCAGCCTTCTCTACCCAGTGATGCAGAGACTTCCTGCCAGTGGTCTCCTCTAGCCTCCTTCCCTCGGGCTGGGGCTTCTCTACTGCTCCTCATCACCTCCACCTCTCCTTCCACCTTAATCATCCCATCTTATCTCCTAGGGACACATTCCAGGACCCCTAGGGCATCCCTACATCCATGATAGTACCAAAACCTACACATACTGTTTTCCCTTAGATTGATGTGCATTCCTACAATAGAGTGTGATTTCTAAGTTAGACATAACAACATGGTAAGAACGATAATGTCCAACAATTATGACAGGATTCTGTTATAATTGTAGAAAGAAGTTATTTGTAATGTATGAATTCTTTATTAATAGAGTTTTTCGGGCCAGAGATTTAGCTCAGTGGTTCCAGTGCCTGCCTCGCAAGCGCAAGGTCCTGAGTTCAATCCTGGTGACCACATAGGATGCTGGGCGTGGAGACTCACGCCCACCGGCAATCAATACCACATACCACAATGCCGGGTGTGGTGGCTCACGCCTGTAATCCCAGCCCTCGGGAGGCAAAAACAGGATTGCTGAGTTCGAGGCTTGCCTGGGCTACAAACTGAGCTCAGGGCCAGCCTGAACTACAAAGCGAGACCCTGGCTCAAAAAAAAAAAAAAAAAAAAAGAGTTTTTCATTAAGTATTTTTGGCCCCTAATGGACCTAAAGGTAACTGAAGCCACAGAAAGTAAAATCTCAAATAAGGGGAGACTACGGTATTCCCCACCTGCTTCTCCCCACCACCCTCTTCTGCATTGGATAGACTCTCAAGCCCATACATGATTTTCCAAAGAATGGTTTGGGAAGCATTGAAATGACCTTCAAAGAGAACTGATTTCCATCAGTTCAGGCTCATCATTCCTACTTTTAAAAAGTTACATTATTGGCAGCCAATATTACATAGCAATGCAAAATTCCATCAGCTACTGAAATCAATATTGCTTTATATCCACATGTTAGTTACTTTTTCGGTCTTTGCTGAGACAAAATAGCCAACACTCAAAGGCAGAAGGGAAATGGTCTGTTTGGCTCACAGTGCACAGAGGTTTCAGTCCATAATTGGTGGATCCAAGCCCGGGACGGCCAGCAGGCACCTCAGAGGAGAAACAACACAGTGCGCACGAAGTAGCAAAAACCACAAGGAACCTTAGCAGTGTCTTTCTACCCCTTTTGTCCCATCCAGACTACAAGGACGAGGGCGCTGCCAACCAGTCACTCCCATGTAGTGTTTTCATGATCATACACCCTCAATTCCAGCATCACACATTCCATACTCTAGAAAAGAAAGCCACACTGCATCCGTGGGGGGCTTTGGGGTGACATCTAAACACCAGCCATAACAATTCACTGACTAGACAGTGTTTACAGGCTTGCAATAATTTGGGCAGAATTTTAATTCTTCCTTCAAGTCACCTTCTGTTATGTTACAGCCTTTTTCTAATCTCCTTTCTGGCTTTTGCCATTGCAGACCATGCTAAATGCCATCTTGGTGTGATATACCTACAGATGGAAAACTTGACCTCTGTACAGGGCAGAACCCTAGAAGTGTCTCTTTTGCATCAAAAGGGACAATTATTTTTAACCTGAATAGATACTGCAACATTATTTCTCCAAAGCATTGATTTAATTCATATTTCTATCAGCAATTACAACTTGTCTGATTTCAATCATTTTTATCAGCCACTCTTCAATTTTTGCTCATCCAATGATTTTTCTTTTAAAGGTGGCTCAGTTTTTTTAATTTACTTTTCCGTGATGTCTAATGAAGTTGTTCCTTCCACCTGTGGATTGGCTACTTATATTTCTCTTCCCATGAAAAGCCTATTGAATGAATCCCTTTTCCATCTTTCTGTTGTGCTATGTTTTTCTTGTTAACTTGAGGCTCTTTGTGTACAAGAGGATTAACCCTTCATGTGCATTCACACTGTTAAGATTTTTACCAGTCTAGATCTCTCAGGCAGCTATAGACTTGATCAGAAAAGTAAATATTCTTAGGTTGGCATGGTGATGGATACCTGTAATCCCAGTACTCTGAGAGGCAAAAGCAAGAAGACCATAAATTCAAGCCAAGGCTAGGGATTTAGCTCAAGTGGTACCACACCTACCTTGGAAGCACAGGTCTCAAGTTTGATCCCCAGTACCACAAAAAATAAAATAAAATATAAAATTCAAGCCAACCAAGGCAATGTAGTAACTTAGTGAGACCCTGTCTCAAAATTAAAAAAGGGTTGGGATGTAGCTCAGTGCAAAAATACTGCCTTCAGTTCTCAGTACAAAGAAGAAGGAGAAGATGGAGGAGGAAGATGAGGAAGAGGAGGAGAGGGGAGAAGAATAAGTGTTGTTTCTCATGGCAGAGGAGTCTGCATCCAATTACGGCTCCATCATCCAATCTGATCCTCAGCTGGCTAATCACTTTCCAAGTGGCAAGATGCTCAGTGTCTTTGGTGGCATTGAGCCTAGGAATAAAAGAGCAGAGCCGGTGAATGAATGAAGGTGTGGTGGGCAGGACCACGGCACGGTGCAAGATGTGTTTGGAGGGACAAACAGTAGCTAGGTCATGCAGAGCCTTGTAAGGTTATTGTAAGGGTAAAGAGAGGGTACAAGCTGGGTTATGCTTTGGAAAGGATGCCTCTGGATGAAGGGTGGACAAGGACAGGGCCAGGATTGGGTGCCAGGAACCCTGTTAGGAGGCAGTCACTGTGGTCTAGGTGTGAAACAGAGCTAGTTGGGACTAAGGCTTTGGCAGCAGGTATACGGTGAGGTTGATAGACATATTTTACACCACAATGAAAAGCTATGGAGTTTACACTAAGAGATTATATGTAAAATACAGAGGGAGAAAGAGAGGTAGAGATTGTCTCCAAGGATTCTGTTTTAAACAGCCGGGGCAAAAAGGAGCAGGTTGAAAAGGAAACACAATTCAGCCTCTCACTTGTTGAGCCTGAGATGCCATCTGTAAAGCAAGCAGATGGAGAAGTTGGATGTTAGAGTATAGCACTCTGACTTGGCATCTGGAAACACAAATTTGGGACTAGACAGCAAATACAGGTGCTTAAAGCCAGAAAGAGAAGATTAGATCTGCCCCAGAGTGTGGGCAGAGGCTGGGCTTGGATGCAGCTTGAGTGTGTTCTCCAAAGGTTCACTGTTGGCAGCTATGTCCCCAGTGTGGTGACCCTGAAAAGTGCTGGAGTCTTTGAGAGGGGGCCTATTAGGAAATGACTGGGTCACTGGGGGTGCTACCCTCAGGAGGGACTAATGTAGTTCTCAATGGACCCTGGATAGTTCCTGAGAGAGAGATGTTCTAAGAAGAGTCTGGCCCCTAAAACCTTCTGGCTTTTTATCCTAACACATATTCTCTTCTGCCTGGCTCCCTGCTATTGTGGTATTCATCAGAGGCCATGTAGACAGTACACCTAGCCTTGAACTTTCAGTTTCTAAAACTGTGAGCTACTAAACCTCTTTTATTTATAAATTCAGAGTCTCTGGTATTTTGTTATAGCAACAGAAAATGAACCAGTGCAAAAGAGGAAACAATTCTCCCAAGACTAGGAGAGGAGGAGCTGATAAAGGAGACCAAGAAGTAGTAGGTTGAAGCCAAGAGAAAAAAGTGTTTCAACAAATGGAGTGTATGAAGGAAAAGGAGGTGAGGACAAAAAGTGACAATTGGATCTGAGAGCACCAAAGGGAAATTATCCAGGGCTGTTGCAGTAAAGTGTTTGGAGTGTGAGGAGCAGATTTGATTGAGTCAGGACATAAATGTCAAGCAAGCTAGAAGAGACGGTATATGGAGACACATTGTTATGGCTTGTATCTAGATGTTCTCCCAAAAGTCTGATGTAGTCATAAGTGGGGCTTTTGCATCCGGCTGGATCTAGGGTTTGTGATGCTGAGATCAAGGATATGATGCTGGGATTGATTCATGGTACAATGCTAGATTAAGACTCCCTCAACTGGGTGTCAGTGTTACTCTCCCTAAAGGAGAGTAAGCTAGACAGGCTATAAGTGACAGAAAAAGTGTCACCACTTGTTGCTTGCTGCCTTACTGGCTTCTGCCTGACATTAACTATTTCTTCTCTGTAATATCTCTGCCTTGCCATGCTGCCTTGGAACCAGTCAGCTGGGACATGAATCCTCCACAGACTGTGAGCCAAATAAACCTTTTCTCCTTTAATTTTGATTGTTGAGTATTTTGTCTCAACAATGAGAAGAAAAACTATTATGAAACTTAACTGTGAATGAAGATGTTAAGTCTAACCCTCTGGCAGCTGAGGTAGGAGAATCACAAATTCAAGTCCAGCAATTTGGCAATTTAGAGAGATCATATCTTAGAATAAAAAGGGCTGGAGGGGGCCGGAGGGTCAGCTCAGTGGTTCCAGCGCCTGCCTCACAAGCGCAAGGTCCTCAATTCGATCCCTGGTAACCACATACAGTGCTGGGCGTGGAGATTCACGCCCACCAGCAATCAATACCACATACCACAGTGCCGGCTGTGGTGGCTCACGCCTGTAATCCCAGCACTTGTGAGGCAGAGGCAGGAGGATTGCTGAGTTCGAGGCTTGCCTGGGCTACATAGTGAGCTCAGAGCCAGCCTGAACTACAAAGCGAGACCCTGTCTCAAAAAAAAGGGCTGGAGATGTACCTCAGTGGGAAGGCCCTGGTTCTATCCCTAGTACTGAGAGAGAGAGAGAGAGAGAGAGAGAGAGAGAGAGAGAGAGAGAAAGGAAGAAGAAAGAGAGAAAGGAAAAAAGAAAGAGAGAGAAAGGAAGGGAGGAAAGAAAGAGAAGGAAGGGAAAAGTAGGAAGATGGATAGAAAGGGTACAGAGTTCAAGAAAAACACTGCTGTGTTTTGTTTTTCATCAGAGTGTGTTTAGCAGGGGTGAATGTTGATGGCATGGAGATAAGAGGAGATGTGTCCAGAGCCCAAGGTGAGATCCCCTTACCCCAGCTGAAGTGATGAAGGCAGAGATGGGTGAGGATCCATGAAAGGACGGAGTGGGAGAAAAGATAAGGGATAAGCCCATGCCTAAACCTTCAGAACGCAGAGAGAAAATCCTTCAGAACACATGGAAGGAACCAGACTGCTCTCAAGGGTGTAAGACACATATTAGTGTCCTATTGCTCCCCAAAACACCAGATGCTGTGAAATAGTGCAATGATGGATAGAAAATTCTGAAAGAAATTTAATATTTGAGCCCAGTATTCAAGTCAACCAGAATTCAAGAAGAAAACACAAACTAAAGACATTTTCAATCATTCAAGGACTCCTAAAATTTACACTCAGTCATCCCTGAAAAATGTATTAGAGAATAAACTCCAAGAAGTCAGAAAAATGAATCCAAGAAAAAAATGGGCAATACTAAGAGCAGTGACAAGCAAAGAAGTATGTGGTTTCTGTACTTATAATAAATATAAGTAAGCAATGGATATTTTAAACATATTAATAGACACAATAATTGTGTCTTCATATTCATGAAGTATAGGTCAGCTATTTTTTAAAGACAGTTTGAAAGTAAATTTCAAGTTCCATAAACATGAAAGATGGAGAGGAACAGAGGGAGGAGGAAAGGAATCCTACTAAGTTCTTGTTCAGGGGAAGAAATAAATACTGACTCAAGATATTAACATTTCTTTAACAATGTGATCATAAATCAGTGGTGGTACACATCTGTAATCCCAGCATTTTAGGAGGCTGAGGCAAGAGAATAGCAAGTTTAAGCCCAACCTAGATAACTTAGAACTTTTCTCCAAAAACCACTTTTTTTTTTTTTTTTTTGAGACAGAGTCTCACTTTGTAGTTCAGGCTGGCCCTGAGCTCACTATTATAGCCCAGGCAAGCCTTCAACTCAGCAATCCTCCTGCCTCTACCTCCCGAGTGCTGGGGATTACAGGCGTGAGCCAACACGCCCAGCAGAGCTTTGTTTATTTTTTTTTGGGGGGGGACAGGGTCTCGCTTTGTAGTTCAGGCTAGCTCTGAGCTCACTATGTAGCCCAGGCAAGCCTTGAACTCAGCAATCCTCCTGCCTCTGCCTCCCAAATGCTGGGATTACAGGTGTGAGCCACCACACCCAGCACTGTGGTATGTGGTATTGATTGTTGGTGGGCGTGAGTCACCACGCCCAGTATTCTATGTGGTTTCGAGGATCAAACTCAGGACCTTGCGCTTGTGAGGCAGACACTGGAACCACTGAGCTAACCCTCCGGCCCAGTTTTGTTTAATTTTTTGAGCAAGTTCTAGACTGTTCTCCCAAGTAGCTGTACCATTTGACATCACTAGCAGCAGTGTATATGGGTCGCAACCACTCCTCATCCTTACTACCACTTATTGCTTGTCTCTTCCAGTATAATCACCCTCATTAGTGTGAAGGGACTAGTTCGCTTAGTTTTGATGTTATTTCCTTGATGAATGATGATTGGATTTATTGGCCTTTTTTTTTTTTTTTTTTTTGAGGCAAAGTCTTGCAATATAGTTCAAGCTGACTTTGAGCTCGCTATGCAGCCCAGGCCAGCTTCAAACTCCTCCTGAGTACTCAGAATATAAACCTACACCACCACATTTGACTTCCTGTTAGCCATTTATAGAAACTGATTTTTGTTTTTGTTTTTGTTTTTTTAAAGACAGAGACTTGCAAGTAGTCTAGTATTGAACTTGCAATCCTCATGCTTTGGCCTCTTGAGTGTTAGGATTACACCTAATTCTTTTTTTTTGTTTTGTTTTGTTTTTTGCTTTTTGAGACAGGGTCTCGCTTTGTAGTTCAGGCTGGCCCTGAGCTCACTATGGTGCCCAGGCAAGCCGCCGCGAACTCAGCAATCCTCCTGTCTCTGCCTCCCGAGTGCTGGGATGACAGGCGTGAGCCACCACGCCCGGCATTGTGGTATGCAGTGTTGATTGTTGGTGGGCGTGTCTCCACGCCCAACATTCTATGTGGTTACCGGGGATCGAACTCAGGACCTTACGCTTGTGAGGCAGGCGCCGGAACCACTGAGCTAACCCTCCGGCCCCCACACCTAATTCTTTAAAAAATGTTTATTCAAATACTTTGCCCATTTTCTATTTAGGTTAATTTCATTGTTGAGTTGTAAGTGTCCCTTATATATCCTACATTCAAGTTCCTTACCAAATATATAATTTGCACATTTCTCCCATTGCATGAGATACTTTACTTTTCTTATCTTTAGAGACAGGATGTTGCTGTATTTCTCAGCCTGGCCTTGAACCTCTGGATTTAAGCAGGCCTCCTGCCTCAGCCTCCCAAGTAGCTGGGATTACAGAAGAGCAGTAGTCCTCTCTGGCTTCAAGTTCTCGATAGTATAATTTGAAGCACAAAAGTTTTTAATGTCGACAAAATCCAGTTATGTATTTTTTACTTTGTTGCTGGGGCTTTGAGAATCACATGCAAGAAACTATCTGCTTAGTCCAACTTTGGAGGATTTTCTCCTATGCTTTCTTCTAAGAGTTTTATAGTTCTTCTCTTTGACTTAAGGTTTTGATCCACTTTGAGTTAATTTTTTGAGTTAAATTTTAGGTAAGGAGTCCTGCTTCACTCCTTTGCATTCAGATAATCAGCTGACCCAACACTACTGTGTGGAATTGGCTCCCTTGGTGAAAACTCAATTTATCGTGGATATACGAATTTTTTTTCCCCACTGTCAATTCACCCAATTGATCTGGATGCCTAACTTACACAAATACCACTATCTTAATTATGTATGCTTTGTGGCATCTTTTGAAATCAGAAGTGTGAGTCCTTCAAACATCACCATTCTTTTCAAGACTGCTTTGGCTGTCAGAGGCAACTTGAGTTGCATATGAATTTTAAGATCAGGGCTGTGTCAGTGGCTACAAAGAAGCCTGCTGGTATTCTGATAGGTACTGCATTGAGTTATATGAATATTTAGGTGGTAGATATTGTGTTGTTCTTATTATTTTATGCAAAATGGGACTGAATAATCCTTTCAGTGAGTGGTTTTATGAGGCTGAACTTGCAAGAGTTAATAGATGTTAGTGCCTGTAACGGTCTAGACCCAGAACACCCAAATTCCCATTATATTCCTTTCTATATAATTTTCAAAACCCCATTTCTATCTCCATCTCTGTTCTACTTTCCAGGTTTAGGCCACCATCATTTCCATTTTCCATTACTGCAGCATCTTCTAGAAGTCACTCTCCTTTTACTCTGGTCTCTGAATCACCTCTAACCTGAAGTCAGAACATCTTTCCTGTACGTAGCTCAGTGGTTCTGGCGCCTGCTTGGCAAGCACAAGGTCCCAGGCTCGATCCCTGGTAGAGCAAAAACAAAACAACACCCTCTAAAGCCCAGCTGTGATTGTTAGTCATGACCTACAAAGGAAAGCTGAAAGCAGCACAGAGGTAAGGCCCTTCAGTCTGACTGCCTGTATCTTCTCCCTCCTCAGTGATATCAACCAAGTCCTATTTTCAAGCAGATCCCAAGAATGTGGTCTCAGAGCCCACTGGGCATTTCTATTCACCCCCACACTGGCACACATGTGAGCAATGCCCAGGATGCCCTACTCCCCATCTCTCTGGAAAACTTCAAGATTTGACTCAACTATCATTTCCACTTTTTGATGATGGTGATGATGGTGACAACAACAATGACAGCACAAGTATTTGGTATTAAAATTTACACTATAAGAAGTATAAAGTTGGTCCAGGGATTTAGCTCAGTGGTTCTGGCATCTGCATTCGATCCCCAGTACCACATAGCACAGCGCCAGGCGTGATGGGAGGCAGCCCTCAGGAGGCAGAGGCAGGAGGATTGCTGAGTTTGTGGTTTGCCTGAGCTACAGAATGAGCTCAGGACCAGACTGAACTACAAAGCAAGAGCCTGTCTGAAACAAACAAACAAAATTAAAAAAATAAATAAAAACAAGTATAAAGTTAAAATTAAGAAAAAAATTCTCCTACCCTCAGTCTTCACTTATACTCCTTTGTTGTATAACTTTTCTTTATGTACTTGAGTGTCTACTATTGGGTGCACACACAGTTATGACCATCTCTTCATAATGTACTGAACTTTTAAATCATCATAAGATATACATTTTCCTGTAATATTTTTTGTCTTTTTCTTTGTGGCTCCAGGAATTGAACCCAGAGTCTTCATGCTGCACTATCTCCCCAATAATTTTTATTTAAATTCTTTTTTTCATAATGAAATAGAGCCTCCCTAAATCACAAAGTCTCCCAGGTTAGGGCCAGAGGGTTAGCTCAGTGGTTCCGGC
>PVIC010047306.1:0-13925 GCA_004025085.1 Thryonomys swinderianus | reverse complement strand
GTTCGATCCCCGGTAACCACATAGAATGCTGGGCGTGGAGACTCACGCCCACCAACAATCAACACCGCATACCACAATGCCGGACGTGGTGGCTCACGCCTGTCATCCCAGCACTCGGGAGGCAGAGACAGGAGGATTGCTGAGTTCGCGGCGGCTTGCCTGGGCACCATAGTGAGCTCAGGGCCAGCCTGAACTACAATGCGAGACCCTGTCTCAAAAAGCAAAAACAAAACAAAACAGCCAGCAGGTAAAGATAGTTGAATAATAAAGTAAACATTGCTTATTTACCCATGCGATAATCCTGCCTTGTGCATTGTCCACGTTGAAGATCCAGGCTCTATCTTTGTCTCGAAGGTGTGAAACAGCTGGTGATGGACCCCTTCAGCTTTTGTAGGTCTGAAACTTTTCATTGCTCCTACATTTTTGGAAACTGTTTTCCCAGGATGTGGAATTCAGTGGGTCAGTCCTTTTCTTTCAGAGCTTTGTGCACATGACTTGATGCCTCTCTAAGGAATTTTCTGCCGTCCTTGAACCTTTCCCTCTGGATTCAGTTCCCTGACTTTTAGGCCTTTTCTACTTAGTTGCTATCCTGTGCCCGGGGCAATCCTCCTCATGGTTCTGGTGCTGGGTTATTTGTTCCTCTTGAATACATAAGTTTATATTTTCCATGACATTTGGAAACACTTCTATTACTTTTTCCTGATTACTTTTTAATTATTTTTTATTATTTATGATTACTGACATATTTCCTGATTACTAACATGTTTGCAGTACATGCAGTGAATCATTATTTTGGGGAGAGTATGTGTATATAATACAACATTTTTTTTCTTTTTTTGAGACAGGGTCTTGCTTTGTAGTCCAGGCTTCCCTGAGCTCACTGTGTAGCCCAGGCAAGACTTGAACTCACAGAAATCCTCCTGTCTCTGCCTCGCGAGTGCTGCGATGACAGGTGTGAGCCACCACGCCTGGCACTGTGGTATGTGGTTACCGGGGATCGAACTAGGGAACTTGTTCTTGCAAGGGACCATTGAGTTAGATCCCTAGCTCCCTACAACTATTTTTTTTAAATCTCCTTCCTTTTCCCTCACTCCTCCACCTTCTCTCTTTAGTTCTCCTTTCCCTGTTTTCATGTGTTGATATTATTAACCTTTGCACATGTTTACAGCATGTGATATTTGCACCTACTGAGGTTATTAGGCTCCTTTACAGGGGAATCTTTTTTTTTTTTTTTTTTTTTTTTTGCTTTTTGAGACAGGGTCTCGCTTTGTAGTTCAGGCTGGCCCTGAGCTCACTATGGTGCCCAGGCAATACAGGGGAATCTTCATTCCACTTATTTCCCCTTCACCCCTTGCCCTTGGTCTCTAAGTCATCTTCCCATTTGCAAGATATCCATCTCCATATCTCCTATTATTTCTTAGTTTTTTCTGCTACCCACTCTTTTCTACTTGTTCTTAGGGCCTCACACATTAGGACTATGGAAATACCTAAGTATTTTATCATATTTGGTGCAATTTTAAATTATTTTTAAAAGCCCTTAGTGCTGGTGGATAATTGCTAGTAATAGAAATATTTTTGTATGTTGTTCTTTTACCCTATGACCTTGCCCAACTCAACAATTAGTTATGGGAGATTTTCTTAGTAAATATTTCAGAATTTTCTACAAGCACATCATGTTATCCACTAACAGACTGAATTTGGTTTCTTCCTTTCCCATTTTATTACCTTTTCCCCCTCACCTTAGAGCCTTTCTAGTGCACAGATGTGGGCGTGGTAGAGGCGGAGATGTGGGACATCTTTGCATACTTGTGAGGTCAGAAGAAGCAGTCAGCATCCCACTGGGCATGTGGTCAGCTGTAGGCTTTGGTCCATGTCCTTTATCCCGTTACTTAGATTCCTTTCTGTCCTGGGTTCAACGGGAGATTTTATGCTTATAAATGGATCTGGATTTGTCATAAGATACTTTGCCTGTGTTGAGATCACCAAACATATTTTGTTCTTTTGGTTTTTAGTATAGTGAGCTACAGGGATTAGTTTTAGGTGTTGAAACAACCCTGAGTTCCCTGGATAAATCCTCATGAGTTGTGATGTATTATCTACTTTGTATATTGCTAATTGCTAATTAATTGATAATTTTTGTCTCTATGTTCTTAGAGGAATATTGATCTGCAGTTTTCATTTCTTATAACATACAGTAGCACCTCAGTTCATCCACTCAATTCTCTCCATGATTCTGACTGCAAATCAAACTGGATAAGAACTGAATCAAATTTCCCTATGAAGTCATCACTGAGCCTAACCATTGAATTTGATTCTGTTCTCATTCAACTAGGTTTGTGACCAGAATTGTGAAAAGAATCACATTCAAGAAATGAGAAACCACTGTATTTGCTTTGATATCAGGGCAGTGCTGCACTCACATGTGAATTAAATGCTTGGTTTGGAAAGATTTTCTGAGAAGAACATCAGTTGCAAAGTTAAAATGTCAAGAATCAACAAATGGATCAAGTTTAAAAGCTTTTACACAGCAAAAGAAACAGCCAACAGAGTGAAATGACAACCTACAGAATAGAAAAATATTTTTTCCAGCCATTTCTCAGGTAAGGAATAATACATAGAATATATAAAGAGCTAAAAAAGAAAAAAAGACCAATCAAAAACTGGGCAAGCAAAATGAATAGACACATCACAGAAGAAAAAGAACAAATGGCTAATAAATACATGAAGAAATGCTCATCATCACTGGCCATTAGAGAAATGCAAACTAAAACAACATCAGAATTCCATTTTACCCCAGAAAAAGTGGCTATCATAAAAAAATCAAGTAACACAGGCCGGAGATTTAGCTCAGTGGTTCTAACACCTGCCTGGCAAGCGCAAAGGCCTTGGTTTGATCCCCAGTAACCACATACAAAAAATCAAATAACAAATGCTGGAGAGGCTTCAGGGAAAAGGATCTGTTCTAAATTTTTGGTGGGAATATAAACTAGTATAACCATCATGTAAATCAGTATGAAGATTCTTCACAAAACTAAATCTAGAAATTTCATTGATCCAGCTATTCACCTTCTATGTTTCTTCTCAGAAAAGTTACAGATATCATACTGTAGTGATACATGTGTACCCATGTTTATAGCAGCCCAATTCATACTAGCTAAATCTTGGAAATTGTCTGTATGTCCATCCATCAGTAAATGGATTGATAAAGAAGATATAGTATTTACACAGTGGAGTATTACTCTCCCATAAAGAAAGATAAATTTGATCCATTTCTGGGGAAATGGCTGCATCATGAGATAATAATGTTAAGTGAAATAAATCAGACATATAAGTTTAAATATTGCATAATTTCTCTTATATGAGATACTCAAAGTATAAGTAAAGAGAAAAATAAAAGCTAGGTAATGGGAAGTAGGGAGAGAGCTCTTTCTCAGATGGGAAGAGATGGAAGGCAGGAAGCAGAGGGGAAAGAAAGGAGATGAAAGAATTAAGATATATTATGTACGTATACCAACTCCACACAAGGAATGTAGATACATGTGCTGAAAACATGCATTAAAAAACTTATGGATATAGGGGGTGGGGGATTTGGGGGGTAGGGGAATGGGAAAGAATGAGAATGAAGTCATGTCATGTCATGTATTGGTCCAAATTCTCAATGTTGATTGTGATCATAGCGTATATAAAATGTACCAATAAAATCAATTAAAAATAAAATAAAATATAAAAAATGTTTGATTTTGTTTTCTGCCAAGATTGGTAGAGTTGGCTTTACTTCTTTAAACTGGTGGTCTACAAGGTGATTCATCAGGCCTGGAGTTTTCTTCTGGAATATAGGACCCTCAAGTTCCATTTTTCTTGAGTGACTTTTGGTAGTTTGGGCTTTTGCAGACTTGCTCCATTTAACCTAAATTGTTGAGTTTAAGGGGAGAATATTTGTCTGAGTCTGCTTGGGCTACCAGAGTAAAATACTATAGGGTTCTAGAGGCCAGAAGGTGGAGACCAGGGTGCTGGCTGACTGTTTCTAGAGAGGGAGGCATCTCCCTGGCTGGCAGATGGCTCCGTTCTTGCTGAGTCCTGGCATGGGTGGTAGAGAAAGAGCGTGTACCCTCTCTGAAGGGTACTGATTTTGTTGGAACAGCGCTCTCCTCAACAGCCTCATTCAGCCTTCATGACCTCTCCACAGGCCTTGCCACCCACTCAGGCACCTGCAGCCTTGGGACCTTCACATATGGCCTGGGGGACACGACTCGGGTCAGATCTACTCGTGCTTGTTTTAGTGCCTGTGGGATCATATAGAATGTCTTTGATCATTCCTGATACCAGCAATTTGTGTCTTCTCTATTTCTTGATAAGTCCAGCTAGAGTTTATCAATTTCATTAGATTTTCAACTCTTGGTTTTATTGATTTTTCTTTATATTTAAAATGTTATAACTTCTCTGTCTTATTTCCATCCTCTTGAGTTTATTTTGTCTTCTGGTATTTACGATGAGAGTTTATATTACTTGTTTGAGGCCTTTTGTTTTTGTTTTTGACAAGCATTTAATACTATGAATTTCCATCAAAGTACTGCTTACCTGCATCCTGAAAAGTTTTACGTGTTTGTATTTCCATTTTCTTTCAGTTCAAAACATTGAAAAAATTTCTTGATACTTCTTCTTTGATCTATGTTTATTTAGAAGTGTATTTCTTTCCAAATATTTGGAAACTTTCCAGATATCTTTTTAGTTTAATTCCATTATTTCAGAAAGATATTTTGCACAATTTCTGTTTTTAAAGATTCTTAATGATTGCTGAGGTCCTGGATAAATGTCTGTGTCAGAGAGCAGCCTGGGTGGCTGTTGTATGTAGTGCCATTGTTACGGCTGCTGCACTTGGGCACCCTTACCCTAGCTGAGCTCCTGCTGTCCATTCTGTTGATCACAGAGAGGGACAGCAGCATCTCCAATGAGTCATACTCCCAGTTTGATTAGTTTTTGCTTCGTGTGTTTTGAAGCAAGTTTCTGGGCATGTGCACATTCAGGGTTACTGCATCTCCTTGGGTAGGACCCCTTCATCAATGCACGATAACTTTGCTTCTGGTGAGATTCTTGTTCTGAAGATTCTGTCTGAAGCTTATGGCTGCTGCAGCCATTTGACCCTCTAGAGTCTGCATGGTGGGTCTTTCCGACCATTCACTGCCTCCCGGTGTCTTTATATACAGTAGCGGTGTGTCATGCACTTCTGTGCTCTGTCACAGCAACATCCCTGGGTGGAGACTATATGAATTGGCCTTTTCTTGCAGACTGCATACACTGTGAGGACAGAGCAGGACTCCTCTGTATCCTCCGAGGTGTAAGACCTGAAGGCCCAGATCTCCTTATGCTTGGAAAGGTCAAGAGTCTGTGATAGCAGGAGATGGTCCCTGTAGTGCCAGGTGAACTGCCCAGTCCTGGGGTGCTTCAGGACCTCTGCCTGCACCATGTCCAGCACTGTTAGGCATGGTCAACTAGGTCCAGGTGGCCCGAGTTAGTGGCCCAAGTGGAATCTCAGCAGGTAGAGCAACGGAGAGACTTCAAACAAGGACCAGGGCCCTGGTTGTGAGCATGGGCTTGGAAAGGGTGGGAAGTGAAGGCCCCACAGAAGCACAGAACTCAAGGGGTGTCTCTCCAACACCACAGCTCTGGGAGCAGCTGCCATCTGGGTCTCAGCTGTGTGCTGGGCTCCTGGCACCTGCATGAAAGTTCTGTGCTGAGTGTGGGCAGGTGTGTGTATGTCTTAAGTCGTGCCTCAGTCCCAGGCATGTTCCCTAGCATGGCCTGATGGCCACCTGTGTGAGTTCACGGCACCATGGACCTGGGTGGAGTGGGTCTGGCTGACTTTCCTGGTGGCTTTGGGGCATCATAGTGAGCCCTGGGAGTAACATGCAGGGTCTCATTGTATGATCTTCTCGATGGGCTCTTTTCAGGGCTGAAGACAATGATTCCACCAGGAGAGTGCACGTATGCAGGCAGGAAGAGGAGGAAACCTATTCAGAAGCGGTAAAGTGTCATGTCCCCTCTATACTTCCTGTTTCCCACTATATCCTCTGTATTCCTGTGTGCTGCCTTTGCGTCCTCTTTGTCTTCATGTCCTCATGTCTTCATGTATCACCAGCATGTCCCTGTGTGTTTCCGTTGTGTCTTCTGAGTCTTCATCATCTCCTCTATGTTTTCCATGCCCCTTCCATGTCCTTAATGTGTCCTTGCTTTGTCCCCATTGTGTCCTCATGTCCATTTCTATCTGTGTGTGTAAACTGAAGACAATTCAAAGAATAGTACGCAAAAAAAAAAAAAATCTCCTATATGAAAGCTGGATCAGTCAGCAATTCTATTGCTGAACAAAATACTCAACACCCAGGACTTAAAGAACGGGAAGTTTATCTGGCTCATGGATCCAGAGGATCCAGTCCATGGTTGGCTGCTCCAAGGCCGGCATATCATAGCAGTAGGATGCGGCGGAGCTGAGCGCCTAGTTCGTATACACCAGGAAGCAGAGCAGGTGAGCAGTGCCAGAGGGGAAGGGCCAGGAACCAGACACACCCAAAAGCGTGCTTGACTAGTCCTGCAGGCAACTCTTAAACCAATCAAGTGACGGTTAAGTTGAACCACCGCAATGGCAGAGCAGCTTTATTTACAACAAGCAAAAGGGGGAAAACCTAAGTTTTACCAAGTAGTAAATGGATATATAATGTGTAGACCATATTCCACAGACTGGAATAAGATTCATCCATAAAAAGGAACAAAGCGACATACACGACTGCTTGGCTGGTTGTTGGAAGCATTCTGTTACGTGAAAATTTCATTTCATCATTGTTGCAGTACATTTACTTCATTTATGGAAATATCCACAATAATATGATAATATCCAAATGGACAGAAAGCAGATTGGCACCCACTGGGGTCAGGAGGAAGAACATTCAAGAGACTGCTGTTGGGTAAGAGTCACTCTTTAGAGAGATGAAGGTCTCTGGAACTGGATAAAGTTGGTGAGGTAGGGATTTAGCTGGGCCGAGGATTTAGCTCAGTGTTGCCGTATCTGGCTGGCGGCACAAAGTCCTGAGTTACATCTCCAGTACCAATAAATGAATACATAAGTAGATAAGTAACCAAAATAAAGTTCCTGGTTGCACGACTTTGTGATTGTCCTAAATGTCAGGATTGACTCACTTTTAGATGGTTAATTTTATGTGAATTTAATCTTAATTTAATACATCCAGAGGAACATTTTCTGAATTTGGGTCTGCCTGACACTTCTATTTGATTTGTGTCCAAGGGTAATCAATGATAAAACAGAGGGGTTTGTGCTATTGGGTTATTTAGGACAAAATCTGCCTGCTGTTGACTACTGAAAGGTGCAAATAGAATAGCAAATAAGGACATTCTGGACAAAAGACATCCAAGTCCTAGAACACAGAGAGCCCTATCTTCTTACTTCTTTAGTTGCTAAGAAAAAAATACCAGACCCTCAAAATGAATGGAGGAAATGTTTGTTTCAGCTCAGTTTGTAAAGGTTTCAGTGTCTAGTCAGCTGACTCCAGGCAGAAGGCAAGGCAGAGAGGCATCACAGAAGAGAAACAGTTCATGTTGTCGCAAGGCAAACAGAAGGCAGCAAGCAGCAGCAACTTCTTTCTGTTCCTTTTTTCATTCATCTAGACCACCCACCTTTTGGGTAATGTCGTTCAGAAATATGCTAAACCAGTTAACAGCCTAAACCACATGCCGTAATCCCAGCATCACACTGTTAATCCACATTCACACACCTTGGGTCCAGGCACCTGGAAAAAGCCCTCCCTATGAGCACATGAGGCTTTAGGGGAACACTGAGATAAAGCTGTAACAGCAGTCACACCCGAGTTCACTAGGGCCTCAGAAGGTTGGGAAGCTCCATTTCTGATTCTGCAAATAACAGACCTCTTCCACGATCCCAACCATTCCAGAGACTGGATCCCAATGTGGCTGCCATTTTTCCTTTAGATAGAGGTGATGTCTAGAGGAACGGCAGGTTGAAGTTGTTTCTGTGCAGCAATTAAAAGGGTTGGGTGAAGGGTGACAGGGTCAGATAAAAGGGAAATATCTACAAGGTAAGAGGCTCAGATGAAAGGGCCATCACTAAGAAGGTGAAGACCTGCTACTGTGAGGAGGGGTCTCACGAAGGAGCCGTCACTGTGAGGGGCAGGGGCAGGTGAAGAGACCGTCCCGTGGTGGGAAGGGATGAGATTCAGGGTCGTCCCTGTGAGGAACACGCTGGCTGCAGGACGCCCCACTTCGGTGATGCTGACAGGAGACAGGCTGCGGAGTGAAGAGCAGGGCTCTCCGGGCGCACAGAGTTGCAGAAGCCCTATTTACCCATGGCACAGGCACGCTGTGGCTCACGCAGGGCTAAGCGCCCAGCTTGAACCACCAGGGGACTCTTGCATGAGCCCAGCTCACTCGGCCTCCGGTGCTGAGCGCTGGCCTCATTAGGCCCCTGAGCTCCGACCAGGCCTGGGTGCTGCAAGGCCCAGAGCCGTGTGCTAACAGGTGGTGGTCTGTCAGGGGGTTGCACTCCGCCCAGGGAGGAGCTGTTATTTTCCTGGGTGGTGTTGGGTTCTGGTTAGGTTCCGAGGGGACACTGAAGGAGGCTGGATAAATGCAGGTTCTCTTGCCCAGATGACCTGGGCCAGGTGACCTTTCACTCCAGGGAACTGTGGCACAGACAGGTTAAGACATAAGCCAGGGTCACACAGCAGAGAGGCAAGCACTTCGCCCTTGCCGGAGCCTCTGCTCTCACTCATCCTGTCCTCTCTCCTGTGTATTTGTTCCACATGCTGAGCTGTGTTTGCTGACATGAGTGACGCTGAGTTTCTTGATGAGCATCTTCAGGGCTGGGTGCGTTTGGGGCCTCGCCGTCTTTGTCTCGGCCAATGGCTGTAGGGCTGTGGCTCCCGGTTGCAGCCATCTGACGGGGTCTCTCTTCCCCACAGGAGGCCCGCCGGGGGGGCTGAGACGTCAAACCCCTCCAAGCGGCACCGGGACCGCCTTAACGCAGAGCTGGACCACCTGGCCAGCCTGCTGCCCTTCCCGCCGGACGTCATCTCCAAGCTGGACAAACTGTCGGTCTTGCGCCTCAGCGTCAGTTACCTCCGAGTGAAGAGCTTCTTCCAAGGTAGTGCTCGCCCGCGCCTGCCTGTGTCCTGCCGAGCCCAGCAGGGTCTCGCGTGCCCACAGTGGCTGAAGTGCTATGGGCCGCGCCTCCCCCCCCGTGGCTCGCCAAGGTGACCCTGGCTGGCCCCAGTGGCTCAGGTCAGGGCCTTCCCTCGCGGGGCTGCCCTGCCTGTCTTCCGGGCCTTTAGGGTTGGGGCTCCGGAGGGGCTGCTTCATGAGGGGCAGGGCCCCTGGCCAGGACTAAGTGCCCCCGTGCAGCCCTGTCTGCCCTCCCACCCGGGCTCCTCTGCCCTGCCCCAAGCTAATGGTGCGGGGCAGGGGTGTGTCCTTGCCGTGCGCTGGCACACTTGCTCTGGGAGAGAGTGCGGGTGGGCAGGGGCTCGCGCCCGGCCCCATTGACCCCACCCCCCTGGGTCCCCTGCTTGCTCCCTGGCTGCAGCCACACTTTCACCTGGACCCTGTTTCCCACGGTCTGTGGGTTGTAACCAGGTCCTGCCTGCCCTGGGCTTCTTAGGGCCATGTTTCTGGTGCCCGAGGGCTTGGATTCCGGGCTGGAAGCGGGCCAGCTCCGCGTTAAGGCGGTCCCGGTGCCGCTTGGAGGGGTTTGACGTCTCAGCCCCGCCGGCGGGCCTCCTGTGGGGAAGAGAGACCCCGCCCGGCCTCTGTCCTCCGTGTGCCCTGGCAGTGTCAGGCATGAGGGGTGCCTCTGTGCAAGGGGGTCCCTCAACTCTCCAGGGGCCGGGCTGGGGGCACAGGGGCAGCCTCAGTGTGGGGTCCCAGAAGTGACGACAGTTTAGTCACGTGCCGTGGCACACCTGCCTGCATACGGTTCCTCCCTACACCCCGTGTCCCTCACCGGCCAGAGACAGGAAGGGGCAGGGGCATTTCCTCTTCAAACCGGTCTGCTTTGCCCAACCAGGCTGTGGTGCTCCAGTCACGTTGGCCCGGCCGGTTCTGATGGCTGTCCAGGGGTCCGACCAGGTGCTGGTTGTCACAGTGACGCATTTCTTTCTGCTGGCTGCAAAGTCAGGAACGTGAACTGCTAGACCCCTGCCTGGGTCACTGTGCCTTCAAGAGTTCTGCAGAAAGCAAATTCTCAGGTTCACAGGCTTCATAAGGCAATTCAACTTTTTTTTTTTTTTTTTTGCTTTTTGGAGACAGGGTCTTGCTTTGTAGTTCAGGCTGGCCCTGAGCTCACTATGGTGCCTAGGCAAGCTGCCGCGAACTCAGTAATCCTCCTGTCTCTGCCTCCCGAGTGCTGGGATGACAGGTGTGAGCCACCACGTCTGGCATTGTGGTATGCGGTGTTGATTGTTGGTGGGCGTGTCTCCACGCCCAGCATTATATGTGGTTACCGGGGATCGAACTCAGGACCTTGCGCTTGTGAGGCAGGCACCGGAACCACTGAGCTAACCCTCCGGCCCAAGGTAATTCAACTTTTACAGCCAGGTGAAATAGTACCGTGTGTGTGTGTGTGTGTGTGTGTGTGTGTGTAGTGGGGCCTGGGAATGGAACCAGAGCCTGGTATGCTGGCAGCACCTGCCACAGAACTACACCTCCGACCCAGTCACAGCCCTCTTGATTTCTCCAGTGCACAAATCTTCCCAAGAATTCTGAACTCCAAGATCCCCTTCAAGGTTTCCTGAATTTATTTCCATTGTGTAATTAGAAAATAAATAGCCACGCTATGAAAATGGGATCGTGGTCTATGTTTGTTGACTCAGAAACAGATGAGCTAATTTCATTAAGATGCCCATAAAAAGTCACCTTTGGGAAGAACATAAACTGGAAAGTTTCTGCCTCAGAGGGGATGGTGGCCTGGAAATCTGCTGCCGTGTTGGGGGCTGGCTTCTGTGAAAGTTCAAAGGCAGTGGATGGTGCTATTTTATTTCCTTGGTTTCTGTAGAGCAGAGGCCGGCGTTCTTAGCTACACAACCCCTGCTTCTACTGTGTCCTGTGGGTAGCTGGCAGGCCGGGATTTTCCACTATTGTAGAATCTGCTCTTCACAAAAGGGGAAATTCAGGGTGAAGAGGAAAGTGGTGGCGGCAGTGTAAGGGCTGCAGGGGTGGAGCTGGAGCCTGTGTGGACCCAGCACTGCGGGGCTGTGAGGCCTGGCCTCTCCTACTGCCAGCCAGGACAGAAGCACCCAAGGGTCACTTGTTTAGAGGTGCCGGCTTCCCAGGGGCTGCTATGGCCAGCAGGATAAGATCCAGGGGTGCCTCTCAGAGTGGACACCGTTGGGTGCTGGTAGTCCAGGGCCTGGGGTCTGTCCAGGTCTGGCCTGTGGACTGTTTCTACCCAGTGACTCAGGTAATCGGCAAGCTTATACGTGCTCTTGTGGAGATGGTTTGGGGAGAGGTGATGTCCGGAGCACAGCGTGAAAGAAAGGTGGAGCAGGCCCGACTCAGCCCCCTGGAGGCCTGGAGGGCTTTCTGGGAAACCAGCTGTCTCTCCTGCTCTGTTCTGCGCTCTGTCTGTGGCTCCTGCTCCCCATGCTGGTACTCCAGGAGCCACTGGCCGGGCTGAGAAGGGCGCATTAGCCTCAGGCTCACTCGGTTGGGGCGAGAGCAGAAGCCTATGACATCACAAGCTGCGTGCTGGGATTTTGAATGTAGGATGCCACACTCATTAGCGTGGAAGAACCAGACACCATTGGAAACAATTCAGAACTTTAAATCCAGGATTAAAGTGTGCAGTAGTTAAATAAAAGTATACTAATTTTCATCTCTCCCTGAAGAGATATTCTTCCCTTGATGACCTTTGTTATGGGCTGAGAGTCTGGTTCCCTCCAAAATGCATGTGTTGAAGCCCTAATGCCGGTGTGGCCAGTGGAGATGGAGCTTCAATAACTGGTCTAAACAAGCCACAGAAGTGAAGTCAGGCCTGACAAGGGTGTGCTCTTGTAAAACGAGATGGGAAAGAGCCCTCCAGGACCCACCAAAGGCCACCTGAAGAGAACACAAACAGGTGGACACCCTCAGCCAGCAAGAGCCCCTCCCTGCGCCCAAATCAGTCAGCACACAGACCTGCCCCCCAGCCTGCAGCATGTTGTCCAAGCTGCCTGGTATGTGGTACTGCCCCCCACGTAGCCTGAACAAGAAACATGTGGGTTCTGAAAATTGGGGTGCTGTGTGGAAAAGTATCTGAGTGTGAGCCCAACTTTGGAGGGGGATGACAGCCATAGGAGGGCAGAGGAGACACTGAGGAAAGCCAGGCTGTCAGGTCTAAGGCAGCGCACGCTGGCCGCGCTGTCCTGACAGAGCCTGAGAAGTGGAGGGTGTGATCGAGAAAGCACCCAGTCTGAGGAGAACAGCCCCGTGGAGCAGAATCTCAGTGAAAGGAGCTGCGGTGCGCCTCGGGGAGGGAAGGGGGCGCTCAGAGAGGAAGGGCCTGGCTGTGGAGCGGCCAACAGCCTGCTTCCTTGGCTCTCGAGTCTTGTGGAAAGTGGGACTTGGAAGGGATGAACCTGGATATTTAGCCAAAGCAGGTTTTTTTGGACTGAGGATTAAATCCAGGGGCTCACGTCTGCTAGCACTCTACCACTGAGCTATACCCCCAGCCCTTTTACAAGTATTTTAACATGGAATCTTGCTGGGCTCAAACCTGTTATGTCTCTGAAGATCTGGAAGATTTTTGCCCTGAGCATATTGCAAAAATTCAGAAAGGGCACAGCGGGACAGCTGAGTGCTGAGAACACTCGGTGTGAACTCCGAGTCTGATCAGAAAGAGACCTGGGGACCAGCAGGCATGGCCACCCTGGACTGAGGGACGTGGGGAGGGTGGTGGAGCCTTCCAGCCATTCCCACCCCCAGGAGGGGACAGTGTGGCGCTGAGCTGGTGCAGAGAGCCCAGCCTGGGGAGACCGCTTCTTCAGGTGTCAGAGGCCCTGCCAGGTGAGTCACTGGCCAGACTGCCCGTCCAGCCTGCCTGAGGCCTGAGCAGCGAGCCCAGGGGCACCCGGGCCCAGACCCCACGGCGTTGCCCTGTAGTCCTCGTGCTTCCTTGGGCCCGTCAGCCCTCGCTTCCCTCTGCTTTCTCCCTTTTGGAATGGAAACGTCCACCCCAGGCCTGCCCATCACGAGTGATGGAAGCGCATGAGTTATGTGGTTGCACAGGCTCATTGCCTGAGAGAAATTTGGCCGGGAGGAATCATGCCCAGGTGGTGTTTGGATGAGACTTGGGCCGCTTACTTCAGGGCTCAGGTGTGAAGGAGATGAGGGTTTTGGTGCTTTGGGGATGGATGGTTTCCCTGGTGGATGGTACCACTGTGAGTATACGGAGAGATCACTCTTGATTATTTTATAAGCTAATTTATTTCCCAGCTCTTTTAATTGTTTCCAAAAAATAAAAATAAAACTGGACAAAAAGAAGGAGCCTTTTTCTCTCCCTCTATCCCAGCCTTAGGTCCACACAGGCCACAGGAAGGAGCCAGGCCAGGGTCAGTTTCCCCTGGTGCCGGGCAGGCCTCTTTGTGCTGCCCCTCTGGCCTCGGAGAGTCCGGTCCCTGCCTCACGGCCCAGTGTCCCGGTCAGGCAGCCTCAGCAGTGAGTCCTGTGGCACGGAAGTGTGACTGTTTTAACAGTATTCTTCCAGTTCATGACCATGAGGTGTCTCCCCATTTCTGAGTTCTTCATAATTTCTTTAATCAATTTTTTAAAATTGAATTCTCTGTTGGTACAATTTATATACATCTCAAAATCACATATAACATTGGGAAATTTGTAACAGTATATGCCACAAGTTAATTCTCATTTCTACC
>PVIC010047305.1:0-13923 GCA_004025085.1 Thryonomys swinderianus | reverse complement strand
AGGCTGGCCCTGAGCTCACTATGGTGCCCAGGCAAGCCGCCGCGAACTCAGCAATCCTCCTGTCTCTGCCTCCCGAGGGCTGGGATGACAGGCGTGAGCCTCCACGCCCGGCACTGTGGTATGCGGTGTTGATCGTTGGTGGGCGTGAGTCTCCACGCCCAGCATTCTATGTGGTTACCGGGGATCAAACTCAGGACCTTGTGCTTGCGAGGCAGGCGCCGGAACCACTGAGCTAACCCTCCGGCCCCAGGCATGTGCTTTTTTTATCATGTATATGCTAAACATAACCACACTGAAAAAATTACTATTTCAAGTAACTTTTGACTTTTTAAGAAACTTTTGATTCTAGCTAATTCTCTTTATTCATCCATAATGCAATATATTCTAAGGCTAAAACAGCAGCACAGAATTTTTAAAACATCATTTTACGTTCCCAATAAAATAAATGAGTCACGCAAGGATCTTGGGCAAAATGTTGTTAGAAACAGGGAGCCCACATGATCTCATAATCTTTCCTCCCAGTGATTCATCCGCCGTGAAACAACAAACAGGATCCCCTGCCTGTCGCCTGGATGGAGTGAAGGGGAAGAAGGAAAGGCCCGCTCCTGGAAGAACTCCAGAAAGCAAAACCGACACGCCACACGGCCCTGCGTGCGCCTCACGCACAGCGCCGAGTCCCCGACCTCACTCCCTCCTGTGCCCCCCAGTGTTTATGCTAACTCTGCTCGTGCATCGAGACTTTGTTCGATTTATAGCAAACAGCAGAAACAAACTAGAAACGAACAGATCGCGGTGTGCAGAACACTCATGCGAACTCTCCGAAATATACTGTGATAAAAGATATAAAATAAGGAAGCAAACCGTTCTGGTCTGAGATGCACAGACTGCAGCAGGATCCTCGCCGGAACCAAGGGCTGCAGACTGGCGGCCGGAGGGCCGTGCGTGGCCTGGGGCCTGTGTGGCGCTGCCGTAAGTAACTCGGGAAACGCCGACATCTACGGAGACGCGTGCTCAGGTGTTTGGAAGGGGCTGCTGGGGAGACCGAACTGACTTTCAAACAGTTCGTCCCCCGAGTGGATAAGCGAATATAAATCAAGTGGATAAGCGAATATAAATCAATAGAGCAAGAAGCAGGAAGAGAGAGGGAGGGCAGATCCAGAGGGTGCAGAGGAGAGTCAGCACTCGGGAGAACACGCCACAGAACACGGGTTTCACTGGGTGATTCTTTTTTATAAGTGTTTGAAAATTATCAAAATAAATTTGGGAAAATTGATTATAATACTTAGGGGAAAACTGAGATTCCCAGAGGAAAGGCAAATGATTGCTCGGAGATAAAAATAATAGCCTCCCGGGTGGCTGGCGGGACACAGGCCTCGCCGTCAGGTCACTCTGGCGGTGCTCGGCCTCACGGCCCAGCGAGCGCTGCTGGGACACTGCGCCAGGGCAGCCAGGCCGGGGCCTCAGAGCTCGCGGGTGGGTGACAGGGGCTCTTTCCAGGCCGGGGGGGCGGGGCGCCAAAGTTGGCTCTGGCCTTCAAAGGAGAATCGATGCCTCTCTCGGCTGCCCGAGCAGCAGGAGAAAACGGCCAAGTGAGGGGAGGAGTGAAAAGGCGGGACTGATGGGAGAAGCTGGGCTCCGAGCCGGGCGGAATCCACCGGCCCGGAGCTCGGGGCCCTGGGCTGCCGCTCCTCGCAGAAGGCCGGCCTCCGGTGGCTTATATTCCGCGCCTGTCTCTCTCCTGCCCCAACACACGCCCGAACGGCTCTGAAGCTGCTCCTCTCTCCGCATCCCCAAAAAGAAATCCGAGTTCGTTTGCTCCAGGCCCAGGGGCTCCGGCCCCCGGCCAAGCCCCGGTGCGCTCCTGGGAACCTGAGGACACGTGGAGCCCGCCGCCGGAGTCCTGACCGGCCCCCGCAGCCCCCGGAGTCCCTTCTTTTTCTTTCTCTGCCAAGCTGACCGTTTCAACTTATTATGGCCAAATCCTCAGCAGGCTTTGGAAAAGGTACGGTCACAGCTGGGGGCTGCAATACACAGCTATGTCGGTGTCCACCTGCTCAAAACATGCAGTCACCGCTGTAACTGTAAGCTGGTGCTCAGCTGCGTGACGGGAGGGTGTGCGTGCGTCTGTGTGTGTGTGACGTGGGCAGGGAGAGAGGCGACTGAGCAGCCTGAGAGAGAAGATCACTTCATTTCTCTCTGTAAGCCTGTGACCGAGCTGAACCGCGTCAGTTGGACTCCAGCAGGAAGCAGAACACGGAAGGCAGAAGACCCACCCTGGCTGGGGCTGGCACCCACCGATAGGCGTCGCCTGGAGGGAGTAAAAGAGAAGGAGACACGCCGCTCGCAGAGGCACTCCAGCTTCGCCACTGCCTTCGAACACGGGTCCCGAGCTCCTGCAGCCCTTAGTGCAGATTCGCTCCCGAGGCCTCCACCGTAAGTGTCCGGGGCCTCGACCCCGGCCTCCTCCTGGCCCCTGAGGCCTCTGGATCGCACAGACGGGCCTGCGGCCTCCCCCACCTCTGACCCTGACAGCTGGCCTAATGCAGAATTATGTGAATGCTGTTTCGATGCTGCTCCTCTAGAGAAGAGCAGTACAATCCGTTCAAAATACTGGCTGTGGCTTTCCCTAAATCTCAAGAAGCCAGATCATGGGGCCAGAGGGTTGGCTCAGTGGTTCCAGCACCTGCCTCGCAAGCGCAAGGACCTGAGTTCGATCCCCGGGAACCACATAGAATGCTGGGCGTGGAGACACGCCCACCAGCCATCAACACCGCATACCACAATGCCGGACGTGGTGGCTCAGGCCTGTCATCCCAGCACTCGGGAGGCAGAGACAGGAGGATTGCTGAGTTCGCGGCGGCTTGCCTGGGCACCATGGTGAGCTCAGGGCCAGCCTGAACTACAAGGCGAGACCCTGTCTCCGAAAAGCAAAAAAAAAAAAAAAAAAGCCAGATCATGAAGGTCACTGAGCTTTGGAACAAGACTGTTGCTTTTGTATAACCAAACGAGTGTCCATAGTCCCACGGGCCTGGTGGACACTAGATACATAGAGATTTAACCTGAAACATTTCACATTCCTTTTTCGCTGAGGGACGTGGCCTTCGTGGACAGATATTTGCTGGGTGGCATCCCAGGATGGCTAACTCTGCTCTCCTTGTCACACCAGCTGTTAAACGTCCAGAGCCAGGGCCGAAGCCCACCTCTACCAGGGGGACCGAAACCTTTGCCCTGCAGCTGCGGCTCTGTTATTTGTGCACGCTCCGGGTTTCTATCACGTATTTGCTGTCATTCTCTAAATTACCCTGGATCCTTCTTGGCATGAGGGAAAGACAGGAAAATACAGTGGCTGAACTTGAACTGCGGTCGAGCCTGCTCGAGCCCCCAGTGTCTTCAGGCTGCGTACTCACCGGTGGGCTCCTGGCTGCCAGCTGTTACGGCTTGAATAAAAAAACACCTCCCAAGAGACCCCCTTGTTTAGAGCCGGGGCTTTCGGGTGGCATCGTGAGGGCACTCACTTCACCAGTGGGTCAGCCCCTGAGGACTCCATAGCTGAGCGGGCTCCTAAGAGGTGGAGCCTACTGGAGGGGGGTCACCGGGGCGTGGCTGTGAGGGGCGTGTCCTACCCCGTGTCTCTGTCTCTCTCTCCTGCTCTGGCTTGTCCTCTGCTCCCTGCTTCCTGGCCTCCATGGACTGAGCAGCTTCCCCACCCTGCCCTTCCGCCTCCAGCCAAGCCAACCACAGACTGAAATCTCTCACACCGGAAACAAAAACGAACCCCTCTACCTTAAGGTCCTATGCGTCGGGGGTTTTGCCACAGTAACGACGAGCTAACGACCGGGGCGTCAGTGAGAGCACACTGCGGGTCACAGGCTTGAACTCACGCTCAACACAAAATCAAATTCCTGGAGAGGCTGTCAGTCAGCAAGGCCGGTAGGGGAAGCTGTCATTTTGGCATCTAACGTGGGACGGTGCTGCGGTGCCCTCCCCAGCAGGGGTCACCCACGGGCCCCTGTAGGGCGCCCCCGGGCTGCCACCATATGTAACAGGCGTGACTGACAAAGGCGATGAATGCTCGGACTTTTAAAAGCTTTGCCCTAGTAGGTGACGCACTGCTCTTCATCGCGCCCACACCCCCTCTCCCTTCACACTCACCCGTCCCACGGCTCTGGCCACCTTCTGAAGTGGTTCTGGAGACTCTTTCAGGAGTGTCTCCGGCGGCACTGTGCCAGCCGTCCTGATGGTCTGCATCCACCGAAAACGTCTGCCAGCCACCGTCATTTTGACCTTGGGGAGGACTCAGGAAAGACCTGGGGCAGATGTGCTGAATAAGGTAGAGGCCACACTGCGAGACTTTCATGAGCCTGCCTTTCCACTGGGTGGCGCTCAGGAGCAGCACCCGCCATATTTTTTTTTTTCTTATCGTACCTCTTTAGTCATGCAAGAGTATTTCCAGAACTGCTTCAGAAAATGGCAAAAGCAGTGGGATAAGCTTGTTCAAAGTGAGGGGAATTTATGGCAGGCAGTATTTCTTTTGCTGTGATAATTTTTAAAAATCTAAACATTCATTGTATATTTTGATCATCTCTTACATATTTATTCCACGATCTTCATGGCAATCTTTCCTATAATATTACCACTCACTGTGCACACAAATGAGCTGAGGCGTATAGAAAATAAATAGCCAAGGTCAAGAGCTGAAAGGAAATAGCAGAGTAGGAGTTACACACACACACACACACCCCGTGTACAACTGGTGAGCCCTCAGTTGCCGTAGCATGGCTGCCGGGCCGCCCTCCCTGCCGTTCCCCCCCTCACGTCCGTCAGCCTCTGCTCTCCTGGGATCCCTGCAGAGGACGCCGGACGGAAAGGCACACAGCCGCGGGCAAAGGGTCAGAGGGTCGCCGGGCTACTGCCCACTTGCACCTTGAGATCCTGTGAGAAGCAGAGACCAAACGCCTTCCAGCACCCACGGATGTCACAGAACCCTTGGAGAGTCCCGGAGAAGCCCCGCGTCTGTGCAGGACGCGGGCTGCACCCCGACCGTCCCCCTCCCCTCCCCCTCCCATCCCCGCATGTCAGTGCTGCCCTGGGGCAGCCGTGCCTGCTGGCCTTGGTGCCGATACTGGCACCGGGGGATGCCGCCTGGGTGGAGGAGCCCAGCCCGCAGCCGTGGAAGCGGGCTCCGCGGCCCTCTCCTCTGCCTCCCTCCCAGCCCGGCTGCGTAGCCCCAGGACCTGAACGGGCGGAGCAGAAAGCACCGCCCAAGCTCCCGCGACACCTCTGGGCTCGGCTCCAGGCCGGTGCCTCGTACGCCGGAGACCCTGAGGGACGTGGCCCAGCTATTTCCCTTCCCTTCCCGCTCGGCTCTCCCCAGCGGACTCCAGCCTGCTGCTCTGTGTTGGGTCCTCCTCTCTCCTCGTCCCGGCCGGTCAGCGCTGGGCTCCACACTGCTCCCTGGCCTCCCCCAGCCCCTCTGGCCGCGACGTCCGGGCCGCCCCGGCGAGCAGGGCCGCTGCTCTGAGAGGCCTGCACCTCCCCGGGCCGAGGGCCCTGCTGCGGGCCCGCCAGGCACCCACTGCCTTCCTCAGGGAGCGCCCTGAGGGCACGCACCACGTCCATGCCAGTCATCCATCGGCTGGCAGAGCACATGCACCCAGGTGTCTGAAAAGCGAGTGAATGAGCCTCTCTGAAGAGTAAAGAACTAGCTCTGGCTAGTTTGGATGGTGTGACCATGATAATAATAAAATATCCTCAGACCCAGGTGGCTTGTCATAGTTAAACAAGTGATTTTCCATATGTTATTTTTATAACCTGTAAAGCACACACCTGCTCATAGAAGGCTTGCTTCCTAGTCAAATGTTTGATTCTTTTTAGGATGGTTTTGCCTCGGAAGGGGCGTCAGGCCCTCACTCCCACTTCCCTGTAACACTTCATTTAAATAACTACCTTCTCTCGGCTGCTTTGTACTTGACACGTCCTACCCCAGAAGCAGAGTTCACACGGCCCGGCTGTGCGAAGCCACCTGCCCTAACGTCAGCGAGCCCGAGGGAGAGGGCAGGGCCCGGCCAGGCATTCGCCGCCTGACCCTCGGCATCGTCCCGCTGGGCCAGCCCCCCAGCCTCGCTCTGAGCCACTACGGGCCTCTCCTTGCGTAAATAAATAGGTGTTAATTCCTCTCACTTTGGACAAGAAGAGATGGACCCGTGAGCTCTCCGGCACCTGGCCTCCTTAGTGCGGACAGGCACCTAGGACGCGGTCGCTGGGGAGGCAGCACCGCAGCGGCTGAGCACAGGGGACGCGGCTCCGTCCGCCGCGTGCAGCTGGACAGACAGCCACTCCCCTTCTCCTGGGGCTTCCCAACAAGGACAGCGACGAACAGAAAGCCAACCAGGACTCAGCCGGCACTGCGGGCCAGAGCAGCAAAAGGAGCAAAGGCCTGAGAGACGTGTGACGTTCCAGAGGGCACACGGCCCAGCCCAGATGGCATAGCTGAGCCCTGCGCGAGGAGCGGCTCCTGAGCAGCGTGGCCGTCAGTCCTGCGTCTGAGACGACAGGGACAGGTGTGGGGACTGCGGTGGCCCAGCCTTGGGCTTGGCTCATCCCGAGTCCCGGGAAGCCAAGGAGGCAGCTCAGAGGGGAAGACAGAGAGAGGCCGAGCTCCAGGGAGGGGCGTGGGCAGCACACAGGAGCTCACGGCCCTGCCAGAGCACCCCGGCCAGGCTGGCACAGGATCCAACCCTGATGGCGCTGGCCCGGGGGCGGCCTTCTGCCTCCAGCCGCGAGACCGAGCTGGAGAAGCGCGCAGGAGCGCCGGCCCGCTCCAAGAGTGAGTCACGACTCTGGCCTCGAGCCACACAGCCCTCTGGCAGCGCCAGCCTCGCCCCTGACCTCCCAGGAGGGAAAGGGCACAGGGACACTGCACACCAGGGCTGAGGGAGACACGCCAGTGTGCTTGGCACGCCCTGGTCCGCCCGGGACCACTCTGGAACCCGCTGGAACCTGCTGGAACCACCCGCCTAGAACTCACTGTGGCATTAAACAAAGCCTGGAATCTTAATACGAGCTTTCTGTTACTTGCATCCAAAAAAAGAGTAACTAAAAGTTGTGCTCAGTGCACCACTTTTGAAATACAAAGAGGCTAAAAAAGAAAAAGCAATTGAAATGTATATGCTTATAAATTAATAAACTTGAGCACAGTAAGTGACAGAATAGGGAGAATACAGATCTCAGAGAGGAGAGTTGTTCTTGGGTAAGATGCACGTGGGCCCTGCTGATCCCTTGGAAGATTTTTTTCCTTGCTGTACTGTGCTCGTTTGAAATATGCTCTGTTGAGTCGGGAGGCCGCCTGAGCGTGCTGACGTCCAGAGGCTGCCTCCCCTGGGCACCTCTGTGCTGCCGTCAGGCTTCCACCTCCCAGGGCTCAGGATCTGGGCACTCAGGGCCCAGCCCACCCCAGGCCCCGCAGCCCTCCGGGAGCAGACCGCACGCTGCCTCGGGCCCTCCGTGGTGCCGGCTCGCCTCTCTCGCCTCTCCTGGCTTCGGAAGCAATCAGGAGTGTTTTTCTCGCTCAGGAGGCTGTGTCCCTGAGTAGGGTTAACGCGCACCTGGCACCCGAGGACACCGAGAGGCGGATGTGAGGGCTGGAGGGGAGGGCTCCCGAGCTGAGGCACTGCTGAGGCGGCATCTATACCCGAGGGGGAAGCTCTTCGAAACCCTGCCTGCTTCAGGGGCCTTGCTTCCTGAGGGGGTGTTAAATAAAGAGACACTGGCTGTCAGGAGAAGGTATTTTAGAGAAAAAAGAAGTGCCTGGCACGGCTACTGAACGCCAGTGTGCCTGGGCAGAAGCCAGTCGTTTGTCCCAGATGTCCAGTCACCCGTGATGCCAACTCCCTACCACAAGGCCTGGCTCGGGGTGCGTGAAGACATGCATTAGGACACGCTCTCGGTGACGGCGATGTCGATGACCCCACTCTCATGAAAAGCGTGGCCTGGGCAGCTGGAGCGTCACGGGGAGCGGAGGGGCTTCTGAGGCGCCAGTGGGGGCGGCCTGGCCCCTTCCGGTGGACGTGAGGACCCGTGCTCAGCGTCTGCCTCGCCATCGTTCCTACGCTGTAAATCTCTTCATTCTCTTCTCTGTGGGAGGGGTCGGAGGAGAGAAGGGAAGATGTTCCAACAATATTTAACAACCCCGGAGTGCGGTGTCTGCACTGCCTTGAAGAAAATATTTGGCTGTTGGATTCAAACCTAAAAACCCCGAGAATAACAACCAAGCCCAGGGTAGCCAGCCCAGGGCACAGGGGACGGGCGCCCTGGGGAGGGCTGAGCCCCGGCCTGGCACTGCAAATGCTGTCTTGAAATCTCTTTGAAGTGTTCTGCTCGATCTCTGAAATTCATCCAGTTTTGCCTTCTGCCCGTTAATGTTTATTTTATTATGAAAATAATGTTCTATCTGTTCCAAAACAAATCTCCAAACCAATCCAGCATCCCAGGAAGGTGTGGCACGGCTGGAAGTGCACAGAGGTTTGAACACTCGGGTACGTGGAGGCGCTGGGCACATCTGCACGCGGGCTGGCCGGCCGCGGGGCTGCCGTGAGTGGGAGGGAGACAGCACGCGGATCCCAGGCTCTTCCGCAGGCCCAGTGGGAGACGATTTTATCTGAATCCCGCCCAGAGGGTCTCGCGGGGCTGCTGCCGCCCCGTGGTGTCCTCAGCGGCCTCCGCCGAGGTCAGGAAGGCTGGCTGCGGTGACAAAGCAGGCCGGGCACGCGACGGCCCGACACAGACACCACACGGGCCACGGGGGCTCCCACCACTGCCACCTGGAAGGGGGCAATCTGCAGCACACAGGAGGCTGTGCCGGGCCAGGCCGGAAGCGGCGCCCACACCTGCTACCCCAGCACAGTCAGGGCGGCCCGGAAGTGACCCAAGTGTGGAAGAGCCGCAGCTGTGTGCCCAGGAGGGAAGCGCGGTTCGCAGGTAGTGCCTTTTGCAACAGTGGCTGCGGTGAGAAAATTCCACACTAATTTCAGACAGAGTAAAGGAAGGGAGAGCCGTACCCACACCCGCTGGGCTCCCAGCCTCTTCCTCCGTTTATTATGTGAGAGAGGCCGCCCACTCGGGAGCTAGGGAAGGTGTGCGGGGGATTTCTCCGAGGATCCTTATTTTCCCCCCAGAAGTTTGATCTGATTCAAATTCCAGAGCCAGCGAGTTAGCTCAGTGTGGCCGCTGCCTGCCTTGCAAACATGAGGTTGTGAGTTTAAGCCTGAGTTTGACCCCTGCCCTGAAAAAAAAAAAAAAAATCCAGGCCCTCTTTGACTCCATTCATAAAAATACTTCTCACTGGATTTGATTAGGTACCCTGAAGGAGAGGTCAAAAAGTGTAAATTTTCCTTCTAAAACTACTTTTAAAAATCTAGACTCTTAAGACTATCTTCCATTTCGAGCTTTTAAAATTAACTGGTTACCTAGCATTTTTCTAGAACACAGGAAGTATAGACGGGATTCACCCAAAATAGCAAAGAACGTAACCATCCTTACGTATGGTCTTTTCTGATAGTCGGCCTCCCTTCCCACACTCACGGGGCCAGCCCCTGCGCGGTGTGTGGTTGGGATCATCATTATTTGCAATATTTATCACCAGAGTACACAGCAGATCTTCCTCTGCAGCATTTCAGACTCAAACTCAGAGCCAGAACTGGAGGCAATCTTTTCTGGCAGCTCTTCATTAAAAATGGAGTGTGCGGGCGGCTCTCCAGCCCAGTTCTTCCAGCTACAGTGAAACACAGCATCGGTGGGCTTCTGTTTTTAACGGAGAGGCTCGAAACACAAGCCTTCCACACACCTGGGAACACGAAATAAAGTAGCTTAAATATGATTTTAAATGCAGCATGAAGGAAAGTATAGGAAATCTCAGACGCCCTTCTGGAAATTTATAGCTGCACTTCAGTCAGATTTTCGGCTCAGAATTCCGACCATCGACACGGTTCAGAAAGATTTAATTTAAGGAAAGGATATGAAAATTGTTCCAGCCAATCTCAGAATGCTGAACTAAGACTGCGTAAGATTTTCATAAGGACACGTTCAGAATCAAAATTTTAAAAATTCTGAGGAAAGAGTCTACTATGATTAAGAGTCAGCAGGCATAAGAAACAATAGTGGTTAAACCCAAGAACATTAGAAAATGAAACAATCTCCTAAGTGAAAGAAATTTGCATAAATAATATCAGAAAGGAAGATGTCCAGCAAACTTAAGGAAATAACACATTATCAAAATGAAAAATAAATACATTACAAATAAAAGTCTATTATGTAATGGAAATTAAAACCTCAGAGAATCAGTGAACTGAAAAGCAAATGAAGAAAATTATACACATGAAGATCACAACATGGAATATACCAAGAAGAACGGGGGGGATACTTGGTCAGAATGAAAATATCCGAACGTACCTAATAGAAAGTGTAGAAAAAGAGAGCCGCGAGAGGGAGGAGAACAAATATCCACAGAATGGCGGACAATCTGGAATTTATCAAAGACACGCACCTGTGGATGGAGGAAGCATACCACAGTCTACGTAAGATAGGTCTTAAAAGTCTTTACTTAAACCCTCTGTATGACAGATGCAAGACAGGAGCAAAAGACACGCCCAGAAAACAACCTGTGAGTTGATTTAGTATCAATTTAAAGCAAAAGCCAGCAGAACAGTATCTTTGAAGTCCTGAAAAAAATTCAGGTTTAAGTATAGATTTTACATCCATTGATACTTTTGTTTCAATGGAAGGAAAATGAAGTTGCTTTCGGCAGCCGGAGGATTTCTTCCGGAAGAAGCGACTTGGAGGAAGCGAGGACCACCTAAGAACCAGTGGCGAGCCCTGAGGCTGAGACGCATCCCTGGAAGTCTGCGTAAGGGTCGGCTCCACACAAGCCAGCATCAACTCTAGCAAAGGAGAAGTCCTGGGTACGAGTCGCACGTCTGAGCGAAGAGGAGGAAGGCACAGAAAGCCAGCGTGCGGAGGGGGGCGCGCACTGCGGAGAGGAAGACAGGGTGAACGGTACGGGCTTCATCAGCTCGGGTACGAAGTTAAAGATCCCAAAGGCAACACTAAAAGAACTGATTCAAACCTCCAATGCGGCCGCGGCAAAATGAAACACGAGAATGAAGGAAAGGTGGCCGGGCAGGCGTGGGGCCGCACGCCTCTGAGCCGCGCTCTGGCTGGGGACGGGAACGGCGGCGCGCCCCAGCCCAGCCCGGCCGACTGGACCCGGAATGCGAGGGGCCGCGCGTCGCCGCACCGGAGGCCCAGGTTCAACCGGGAGAGAATGGGGGAGGATGAACTAGGGACGAAGTTGAGATAAATGGGAAAATGCAGAGTGAGGAGGTAGAAATAAAATACATACATCACGCAAATATGAAGCATGTAAAACATAATGACTCATCCTGCGATAGAATAAATTTGTCTGTTCTACATTCGGTAATTCAGTTCATCAGAAAGAAGGAAACCTACCGAAGATTTAGTGCAACTGAAGAGAAGCACGAAAGAATCCTCAGCCTCGCTGCTGGTTAAAATAATAAGGGCTCGGGCCGGAGGGTTAGCTCAGTGGTTCCGGCGCCTGCCTCGCAAGCGCAAGGACCTGAGTTCGATCCCCAGTAACCACATAGAATGCTGGGCGTGGAGACACGCCCACCAGCAATCAACACCGCATACCACAGTGCCGGACGTGGTGGCTCAGGCCTGTCATCCCAGCACTCGGGAGGCAGAGACAGGAGGATTGCTGAGTTCGCGGCGGCTTGCCTGGGCACCATAGTGAGCTCAGGGCCAGCGCTGAACTACAAAGTGAGACCCTGTCTCAAAAAGCAATAATAATAATAATAATAATAATGATAATAAGGGCTCTGACAAGCGTGCCGGCTCAGTGCTTGCCTCACGCGTACGAGGCTGTGGGCTCGACACCCAGCAACGATAATAAAGAAAGAAATAACAATGGATTCTCTCAAGGACTTTCACATGGCACTACTTAAGAGCTGAAGGAACACACTGACATTCTTTTGAAACGCTGACTTAGTAGAGGGACTGGTACACATTTTCTGGAATGCTGTTTCCAAAACAAATCAATCTATTCCCAGTAGCTGCACTTTGAAAAAATGATCCAATATGTGTGCAAAAACTTATCTGTGCAATCATTTATAAGAGTTGATAATTAAATATCCAACAATTAACATATTTACTAGATTATTAGTGCTATTCTTACCACTAAGAATACTAATATTTATTGAGTTTACTATGTGCCAGGTAGAACCGTTCTGAAACCCTGTGATTAACCTATTTTAATTTGCTTTATTGCAATATTAGGTTGGTTTTTTTTAAATATCACTGAGCTGTATTCCCAGCCTTCTTATTTTGAAACAGCCCAGGTTAACCATGAATTTGTGATCCTCCTGCCTCAGCTTCTACAATAGCTGGGATTACAGGTATGCACTACTATGCCCAGGGAAGTGATATTATCCTCCTCATTTTAAAGAGAAGACAGTTTAGAGCTACACAATTGAGTAATTTGCCTAAAGCCATATAGCAATAAAATAAAAGATCCAAAGGAGTTTTGGAATCCAGAATCCATAGCACATAAACGTTTTAGGTTATACAGCCATAATAAGCATGCTCTAGGAGATAATTATGTCCTAATAACACAAAATATGAAAATATGTATCAAAATTCCTAATATTATAAAAACACATATGTGTATGTAGTATAAAAATCACATTTGGGGGCCGGAGATTTAGCTCAGTGGTTCCGGCACCTGCTTAGCAAGCGCAAGGTCCCCGGTTCAATCCCTGGTACCACATACAACAATACCGGGCGTGGTGACTCACGCCCACCAGCAATCAGTACCACACACCACAGTGCCGGGCGTGGTGGCTCACGCCTGTCATCCCAGCACTGGGGAGGCAGAGGCAGGAGGATGGCTGAGTTCCAGGCTTGCCTGGGCTACATAGCGAGCTCAGAGCCAGCCTGAACTACAAAGCGAGACCCTGTCTCAAAAAAAAAAAAACCCCCAAAACCAAAAAAAAAACACAGCTTTCATGGCCGGTTGTGCCTTAGAAAACTGGGAAGGATTAACTCTTTTTTTGTAAAGCGGGGGCCGATCGCCCCCCTGGCCAGCAGGAAGCCTCTTTGTTTCTGAAGTTTCCTGGACTTGGGGTGCCCACACCTGTTTCCCCAGCACCCAAACCAGCCGCGCTGGGCTGCGCCCCGCCCCCTGCCGGGGTCCCATCTGCACCTCGGGCAGCCCCCCTTGCCTTTGTTCTCTTGCTCCAATCCAAGAAGATGCTGAAGTATTTACGGAGTTACGTAGGTATTTCCTTTTTGTCATCGGAGGAAATGGGACCAGGTGTCCAATCCATCGTGAGAGACAATGGCCGCTCATAAATCCATTCGACAGATGTTTACTGGGTGCCTGTCTGCGACAGACCCACGTCTGTAGGTCAAGAAGTCTTGAGTTCAAGGACGCCAACTTAAAAACATCAGCTGTCCATTGTATGCTTTTGTTTATTAAACAAAGATCACAACAGTAAAGTTGACTTGGACACAGATGTCGACCGCGATCTCCTCCTCCAGCAAGATTCTAAAAACTCTACGTGGAGAGTCAGACCCCCGCTCCACAGACGAGCCTGCGGGTGCTACGAAGGCCCGAGTCGCTGTCTCATTGCAACTCATTTAGTCTCCACCGAGTGGCTCGGGCTCTAAGGCTCCAGTCCAGAGCGTCCTTCCCTACAGAGAACAGAGGCGCAGAGCACAGAGGAACTGTTCCCCTACACGGTGACTTTCGAGCCTTACTTTCTTTTGCTTTTTGAGACAGGGTCTCGCTTTGTAGTTCAGGCTGGCCCTGAGCTCGCTATGGTGCCCAGGCAAGCCTGGAACTCAGCAATG
>PVIC010047304.1:0-13942 GCA_004025085.1 Thryonomys swinderianus | reverse complement strand
TTTTTTTTTTTTTTTTTTTTTTTTTTTTTTTTTTTTTTTTTTTTTTTTTTTTTTTTTTTTTTTTTTTTTTTTTTTTTTTTTTTTTTTTTTTTTTTTTTTTTTTTTTTTTTTTTTTTTTTTTTTTTTAGACAGGGTCTCACTCTGTAGTTCAGGCTGGCCCTGAGCTCCCTATATAGCCCAGACAAGTCTCGAACTCAGCAATCCTCCTGCCTCTGCCTCCCGAGTGCTGGGATTACAGGTGTGAGCTGCCACACCTGGCACTGTGGTATGTGGTACAGATTGCTGGTGGATGTGAGTCACCATGCCCAGCACTGTTGTATGGGGTTAATGAGTACTGAACCAGGGATCTTGAGCTTGGTAGGCAGGCACCACACCAGAGCCTCTGAGCTAAATCTCCAGCCTCATCCTTTTATTTTTTAAAGACAGGGTCTTCCTAAATTGCCCAACCTGGCCTGGAATTTAAATCTTTCTACCTCAGTTGTCTGAATAGCTGGGATTGTAGGCCTACAGCACTGCAGCCAGAAGATTACATTTTCTTTTTCATCACTTGGTCAGACAATATTATATGGGAAGTCTGGACATGGGTCATTAAAGTATGTCAATTTGAGCTTGGACATGGTGCCACATGTCACATCCAGTTACTTAGGGGGCTGAGTCAGGAGGATCAGGAGTTCAAAGCTGGCCTAGGGAATTTATTGATCTCAAGGAAAAAAAGTGTTAAATATTTTGGCACAAAGAAAATTCAGATTCATGTACTGTATATCTGCTTTACCAGGTACTATTTCAAAATGTGTATACCTACTTCAGTAATGGACTGACAAGATGTGACTTTTGGTTTAAAGTGTGTATCTGGCTGAGTATGGTGGCACACACCTATAATCCCAGCTACTATGGGGTAAGGGAGCCCAGGCAGGAAGATACAAGGTTCCAAGCTAGTCTTGAGTAATTAAACAAGACTGTCTAAAAATTGTGTCAAAACAGCCAGGGATGTAGTTCTGTGGTACAGCACTTGCCTAATATATGCAAAGTCTTGGGTTCATCTCCAGTAACACACACGCACATGGCAGACACACTCATACACACACACAGCACATCTTATTGTTCTGTGACAAATACTAAGGTGAAAAAGTGAATGGATGTTGGGATAGCAGGCTCCGGATCATTTAAAGCAGCAGTCCCCAGCCTTTCTGGCACCAGGACTGGTTTTGTAAAAGACAGTTTTTCCACAGACCTGAGGGTGGGGGTTGGAATGATTAAAGTACTTTATTTCTATTAGTATTAGATCGTGATATATAATTAAATCAATATAAAATTTATCATAATGCAGAATCAGTGAGAGCCCTGAGACTGTCTTCCTTCAACCAGATGATACCATCTGGGAGAGACGGGAGACAGTGATACCTGACCTGGGTTGTTTATGTCTAGTCTACTCTGTTACTTCATTTTGGATGCTGTCACTGTAAAAAACCCTGCTTCACAACAGAATGTTAGAAGCAGGCTTTTCAGTGCTTTTGTAGCACTCTCAGGATATTCTGCTTTGACTTTAACCCAAATTACATGGAGTCCTAAATTTGTCTCAAATATACCTTTTTTTTTGGCAGTACTGGGGATTGAACTTCGGTCCTTATGCTTCCAAGGTAGACGTGGTACCACTTGAGCTAAATCCCTAGCTCCCTCCAATATACTTTTATGGCCACTATGATTTGTCATCTCAAAAGTTCATCCTCTGTTACCACCAAAACCAAAACAAAAACCACTATCTTCTTTTAGCACAAAGGCAAGAGTTAAATTTATCTGGCTTATTTACAAATGCATCTTGAGTCTATTCTTTTCCAGTCTGGCTCTTCTTTGCCTGGGAATTAATGTTTAAACTCTTCTGAAAGCTCACACAGGTGCTCATGCACCACTTAGAAGAAGGCTCTGGTTCAGTCTCAAAATCTCTGGGAACATTTGAAGTACACCCAAAATTCCAAGGTTTTCCTGCTGTTCCCATAATTCCAATTTGTTTTTTAATGCATCCACTTTATCTGACTTGAACATAGCTGACCTTTTTCCCTGAAACGACAGAATGTGTTCATTGAACAGGCTATGTCAAAACTGAAATACTCAGGCCAGTAAGACAGAAATCTCACTTCTGTATATAAGAGAAGACACATCTACTTGATATCTATCACCTCAAAGAGCTGTGCAAACAGATGTGGGTTAGGGGCATGATTTTAACATGGTTGATCATTTTAATCACATTCTATGAAGAAAAGGTCAGGTGACAGCCAGATTTCTCTAGGAATGACACACATTGAGGCTCTCAGTACAGAAGCATTTGATGAAGTGGGAGGCTTTCAATAATTTTTTTTTTTTTGAGACAGGGTCTCGCTTTGTAGTTCAGGCTGGCCCTGAGCTCACTATGTAGCCCAGGCAAGCCTTGAACTCAGCAATCCTCCTGTCTCTGCCTCCCCAAGTGCTCGGATTACAGGCGTGAGCCACCACGCCTGGCACTGTGGTATGTGGTATTGACTGCTGGTGGGCATGAGTCACCACGCCCAGCACTGCACGTGGTTAATGGGGATCAAACTCAGGACCTTGCGCTTGTGAGGTAGGTGCCGGAACCACTGAGCTAAATCTCCCACCCAATTCCTTCTGTTCTTTGTGTTCATTTACTACACACAATGCCAGGCATGGTGGCTCATGCCTGTAATCCTAGCACTTGGAAAGCAGAGGCAGGAGGATTGCTCTGAGTTTGAGGCTAGCCTGGGCTACATAGTGGCAGTTCAGGTCCACTTTGAACTACAAAGTGAGACTCTGTCTCAAAAAAAAAAAAAAAAATCAGGGTGCCGAGTTTCTACGTGGTAAAATAGTTTTCAAGGATTTATGGCTTTCATGGACAGGCAGCTACCTCATGTATGTACAAAGTAGGCATGGAGGATATGCATCACCAATCACCTACTGCAATGAAGTCAAAACTTAAGTAGGGTTCTTGGTATTTTCTTTTAAATAGAACTTTCTTTTTTTGAGACAGAGTCTCGCTTTGTAGTTCAGGCTGGCCCTGAGCTCATGATGTAGCCCAGGCAAGCCTCGAACTCAGCAATCCTCTTGTCTCTGCCTCCTGAGTGCTGGGATTACAGGTGTGAGCCACCACACCTGGCACTGTGGTAGTGGTATTGATTGCTGGTGGGCATGAGTTACCACGCCCAGCACTGTATGTGGTTACCAGGGATTGAACTCAGGACCTTGCACTTGCGAGGCAGGCACTGGAACCACTGAGCTAAATCTCTGGTTCTAAATAGAACTTTATTTCATGTTGGCAGCCAGAGTCCTCTGCTTCTCATCCCTGGATCTTTTCTTCTTTTCAAAAATGTGTTCCAGTAATGTTTGTTCTCTACTCATTTTAGCTAGAGTTAGCTTGTGGGCTTACTAAAACTGCCCTGTGAAAGAAAGAGCCGGGGTCAGAATTGGTAAATAAAATAATGGGCAGGCCGTATGCAGACTGTAACAAATATCAGAGTGTCACTTAAAACTTGCCAACAGTTACAGCTCTATAACTGAAGTACAGAAAATCATTTACCACGATAGACTGCCACCAAATGCAGCTTAACTGCTACTTGCTGTGCACTGACAAGGTATTGATATGAGTCTGTTTGCAATTGATTTATTATGGTCTCTGTATTTACACTTCTCTGCTCCTGTTAATTTGTATGTGCAATGGCTCCCCAGAGCTAGCATCACTGCCTTAGCTCCTCCTCAGATTACCTGCCATTAGATTCTCAGTAGAGCACAACTAAGATCCCTTATGTGCACAACTCACAGTGGGGTTCACGCACCTATAAGAATCTGGGCTGGAGGGTTAGCTCAGTGGTTCTGGCGCCTGCCTTGCAAGCGCAAGGTCCTGAGTTTGATCCCGGGTAACCACATACAATGTTGGGCGTGGAGACTCACGCCCACCAGCCATCAATACCACATACCACAGTGTCAGGTGTGGTGGCTCACGCCTGTAATCTCAGCACTCAGGAGGCAGAGACAGGAGGATTGCTGAGTTCAAAGCTTGCCTGGGCTACATAGTGAGCTCAGAGCCAGCCTGAACTACAAGGTGAGACCCTGTCTCAAAAAAAAAAAAAAAAAAAAAAAAAGAATCTATTGCCCACTGCCTGGGAGGTAGCATCCAGCATCCAGGTGGCGATTTGAGTAATGGAGAGGAAGCTACATTTGCTTACCTGTCATTTATTTCCTGCTGTGCAGCAAAGTCAGTGGCCTGAATAACAAGGATAGGGGTGGGGTATTTAGCTCAAGTGGTACCACCTATCTTAGGAGCAGAAGGCCCCAAGTTTGATCCTCAGTAATGAAAAAAAAAAAGAAATTAAAGTCTATGGCCATACCACCCTGAACGCACCGGATCTCACCTGAAGATCAAGGACTCCTGAATTAAGGAATTGTTGCAGTTTTCCAGGTTAAGCAATGAAGATGGGATAAAACTATAATGAAAGCAAATGCAATGGAGAAAAGGGCAGATTTAAGAAAAGTTTAAAGACAGAATAAGCCTTGCCTAAATACTAGATGTGGAAGTTTAAGGGACATATTAAGTTATCAGTAATTTTTTATTCTAAACAACTTTGTATGACTCTTACTCATAGTGTTATCATTCCATTCTGTATTTACCTTCTTTATAATGTCATTTCAAATTCAAAGGATTTCAAACTACTAAAATATGTCACCTAGTGGTTACGGGTCAGACAACTATCTTTTTGAGAAACAATCAATTATCAGAATATTAAAAGCCTCCAAAGATGTCATAAAATATATGGCTATAAGGTATTAAGAAACATTAAAAATAAATTATTGGCAGGCCAGAGATTTAGCTCAGTGGTTCCTGCACCTGCCTAGCAAGCCCAAGGTCCCTGGTTTGATCCTGGTAACCACATACATTGATATGATATCGGGTGTGGTGACTCACACTCACCAACAATCAGTACCACACTCTACAATGTTGGGCATGGTGGCTCATGCCTGTAATCTTAGCACTCAGGAGGCAGAGGCAGGAGGATTGCTGAGTTTGAGGCTTGCCTGGGTTACATAGTGAGCTCAGGGCCAGCCTGAACTACAAAGCAAGACCCTGTCTCAAAAAAGATAAAAAATAAAAAATAAATTACTGTGGGCCGGAGGGTTAGCTCAGTGGTTCTGGTGCCTGCCTTGCAAGCGCAAGGTCCTGAGTTCGATCCCTGGTGACCACATACAATGCTGGGCATGGAGACTCACGCCCACCAGCAATCAATACCACATACCACAGTGCTGGGTGTGGTGGCTCACGCCTGTAATCCCAGCACTCGAGAGGCAGAGACAGGAGGATTGCTGAGTTCCAGGCTTGCCTGGGCTACACAGTGAGCTCAGAGCCAGCCCGAACTACAAAGTGAGACCCTGTCACAAAAATAAATAAATAAATAAATAAATTATTGGCTTTATAAGAAGTTGTGATTATTAATATATTTAGTTACAAAAATTTTATTTCAAGAAAGTATTGTGATGGAACAAAATGTACCTGTGAATTTGGAAGAATTTATGAAACTAACCCAACAAAAGCAATTCTGTACAAATATGAGAGACTCCCTGAGTACCCTCCACTCTGATATTATGCTCAAAGCAGTTATGCTTGCATATGGAATAGAGCAGCTATAAAAATTAACATCAGCTTCTAAAATGTGTTTAAGAAACAAAAGTGGTTAAGGAACACAGAGTAGGGTGACAGAAAGAACCCAGCTTAGAGTGAAGACCTGGGAATGGTTCTTAGTTCTGATTTTCACTTTCTGCGTCTCTCTGTTGAAGTTGCTGAACATTTTTTTTTTTTTTTTGAGACAGGGTCTCATTTTGTAGTTCAGGCTGGCCCTGAGCTCACTATGTAGCCCAGGCAAACTTTGAACTCAGCAATTATCCTGCCTCTGCCTCCTGAGTGCTGGGATTACAGGCATGGGCCACCAGGCCTGGCATTGTGGTGTGTGGTACTGATTGTGAGTGGGCATGAGTCACCACGCCCAGTAATGTTGTATGTGGTTACTAGGGATCGAACCAGGGATCTTGCACTTGCTAGGCAGGCACTGGAACCCCTGAGCTAAATCTCTGGCCCTGAACAATCTATTCTCTGATTTCTTAGCTCCACCATGAAGAGATCACCCTCCATTTCCCTGGGCTTTATGTGAATTAAGTGAAATACCGCATATTAACACTGTGTTCCTTTCTTTTTTGCCCCAAAGACAGTTACAGCAAATAAGCTAAAGTGCCACATACATATGTACAAGAAGGGATGGAAGTGGCACATTCATCTGTTTGGGGTTGGGGTGGTTCTCAATGAACAGGAAGCCACCAAGCAGGTGAGCAGAGGGAGAAAGCCAAGCAAAGGCAGCAACGTGTACAGAAGTCTGGACACAAGACACTGAGAACAGGAAGAGCCAGGCATTGTAAATAGTCTGAGATGGCTGTAAGAATGACACTATTAGAGTGTGACAGCAGGTACAGTAGTGAGTTTAATAAAATAATAGCTAGTATCTACTGAATACTTACTGTATGTTTGGTGATAATCTAAGCATTTCGCCTGTAGTGAGGTTATCATAAAGATTTACTTGAACTAGTGCATGTAAAAAGACACAACCTGGCACGGTGGCTTGAACACAGGGTTTGAGCATGTGAGGTGAGCATGCTATTACTGAGCTGCACTTCCTGCAATATCTGGATTCCTGATATTATTGTCAGGATATTAGAAACTGAGCTTCTACATTATGAATTGAGGTTATTTCTCATTTGTAAGAAATCAGGAAAGAGCCAGAAACCTCTAGATACCAATTTACAGTAAACACAGCAGAAGACTATGTTAGATAACACAGGGATAAAAATTGTAAGGAGGGCCGGGCATGGTGGCTCACGCCTGTAATCCCAGCACTCGAGAGGCAGAGACAGGAAGATTGCTGAGTTTGAGGCTTGCCTGGCCTCCATAGTGAGCTCAGAGCTAGCCTGAACTACAAGTGAGACCCTGTCTCAAAAAAAAAAAAAATTGTAAGGAGGGCCAGAGATTTAGCTCAGTGGTTCCGGCGTCTGCCTTGCAAGCACAAGGTCCTGAGTTCGATTCCAGTAACCACATACAATGCTGGGCGTGGTGGCTCACACTTGTAATCCCAGCACTCGGGAGACAGACACAGGAGGATTACTGAGTTCGAGGCTTGCCTGGGCTACGTAGTGAGCTCAGTGTCAGCCTGAACTACAAAGCGAGACCCTGTCTCAAAAAAAACAAAAAAACACACAAAACTGTAAGGAAATAAGAGGGAGCAGGGGGGCATCTATGGATTAAAAGTGACACGGAATACTTCAATCATGTGGAGCGTGTGGACATTATTGGGAAGCATCTAGTGTGCCTTCCTGTGACCAGTGACCAGTTTAAGCAGTTATTTCACAGCCAGTCTTTTTTCATTTATTCTTCTGATCATTTTGAAAGAAATCCCTGATATCAGGCCAAGTATTTCTGAATCTATCACTGAAAGGTGAAAACGCTTTTTACAGTATTATCATAATAAAATAATCCTTACTTTATACTCATTGTACACAATTTCCCCAATCATGTCTTTTTTTTTTTTTTTTTTTTTTTTAGTTTGCTCAAATCAGGATCCTGATTTAGCCCAGTGTAGTGGTACATGGCTGTAATCCTTGTATTTGGGAGGTTGAGGCAGGACTGCTGAGAGTTCAACAGCAGGTTAGGCCACATAATCCAAGGGCCAGCCTGAATTATATACTGAAACCCTGCGTCAAAACCACAACAAATAAATCAAGGCAGATGCTTTGTTGTTGTTGTTGTTGTTGTTCCAGGGATCGAATTTAGGACCTTGTACTTGCCAGGCGGTGCAGCGACACTGTGTTAAATCGCCAGCCCTCTGGCAGATGCTTTTTTAAAAATATTTTTTCAGTGCTGGGGACTGAACCCAGGATCTTCATACTAAGCTGCTTCTCCGGCCCTTTTTTATTTTGAGACAGTCTGGCTAAATCTCTAAATTACCCAAACTGGGCTGAAATTTGAGATCTTCCTGCTTCAGCCTCCCAGAGTGCTGGGCTTACAGGTGTGTGCCACCAAGCGTGGAGGCAGATGCTTTTTGAGGAGTCTCTGAATTTTTGTAAGACCCATGACAATTATCTCAGAGCTGTATAGATATGCTATCTCGGGGATAATGGAATTATTTCCTAACTCAATCGCGGACGCTTGACAGAGAAAACGGAAACATCTGGGATCTCCTCTGCTTCTTCCAGTGCGAAGTCAAGCTCCGCTCCTGGATGCCGCCGGGGCCCCTCCGCACTCGCGCCCACGACCGGTAACCTCGGGCTTCCTCACCCCTCCCGGCGCCACCCGAGGGTTCGCGCGGCTCCTCCAGCGGCCCCGCGCCCAGCCGCCTCCCGGAGTCCGCCGCTCACCGGCACCGGCCCGCCGCGCGCCCCGCAGGAGCGGGGTGTTGTCTGCGTCGTCTTCGCCGTCGCTAGCGGCCCGACTGGAGGACGAGGGCCGCATTTTACCTCCACAGGGACGACGCACTCACTTGCCACGGCCGCCGGGAAGTCTGTGGCCGGAACGCGCCGCGGAGACCGCCCCGCCTGGCCCCGCCCCCGCCCGCGCGCCTGGCCTCGCCCGCGCGCCTGGCCTCGCCCGCGCGCCTGGCCTCGCCCGCGCGCCTGGCCTCGCCCGCGCGCCTGGCCTCGCCCGCGCGCCTGGCCTCGCCCGCGCGCCTGGCCTCGCCCGCGCGCCTGGCCTCGCCCGCGCGCCTGGCCTCGCCCGCGCGCCTGGCCTCGCCCGCAGGCTACCGCGCCGACTCCGCCCCCGCCATTTTAGGTCCGGGCAAGAAAAGCCAAATTCCCGGAGTTACACCTCCTCAGGCTGCCGCACGGGGGCTCTCGGGATCCTCACGGCGCGGACCTGGCGACGCGAGGCGGGTGAGGGGCGGGGGCTTCATAAGGCAGGTTTGGACTCGAAAGTTGTCGCGGCCGTCTGCGACCTTTGTAAGGCTTATCCCGTGATAGCCGGTGGGCCCCGCGGCTAGGAGTGCAGTGCCCATGTGGATTTCTTGGGTCAGGACGAGCCGAGAGCAGACTCCCGCGGCCACTCCTGGGCGCTCCGCGCGGCACCGCGGGAAGCCGGAGCGCAGTGTGGAGCGGAAGGCTGGGAGGCCCGGGGGGTGGTCCCGAGGCCGGACTCAGTCGGCGCCGACCGCGGCTCGCGTCCGGAGGAGCTGCGGTTCTCGCGCGGGAACCTGCGCTCCCCGAGGGCGCGCATGACTCCCGGGCGGAACGCGGACCAGGGGGAGTCGAGATCCTCAGGGCGGGAGCGGTTGGTCAGCTGTTTTGCACGAGGTTAACGCTTCCACCCGTAAAGCTGCTTCCACTGTGAGGTGGGCCTCGTTCAGCCAGTGCCATGTGTGATAGAACCGAGCCCCCCCCCCCCCCCCCCCCAAGCCAGAGGATCCTCCAGCAGACGGACCTTAGGTTCCCTCTGCTTAACTCGTTGCTCAGATCTCAGGCTTCTGTGCCCTCAACTAGGTCTGGGGCCAGAACCTCGTCACCCGCATTGGTTTTGTTTCAGAACCCCGAACCATTCGCGATAGGCCTGAGACTTGCTGAGAAGCTCCCAGGTGAGTTATAAAGGATTGGGCCTTTTCCCCGGTCTGGAAAGATTTCGAACTAGAGGGAGTCTTCGTTCTTGTTGTTTTCACTGTTTTAAAAGTTTTAGGATTACAGAAAAATTGCAAAAGAGGATAAAATCCAGATTCCTCGATACAGAGCACAGACCTTTAGGAACTGGCCCCCGTCTCAGTTCAATCTTCCACCGCCCTTGCCGCGGCCGCCTCTTTCACACGCTGCAGTGTTTCCCTTGCGTTCTTTCCACTACCTGCATGCTGCGTGCGTATGTGAGTGTGCGTGCGCGCTCACGCGGTGAGTGTGTCGTTGGAGGCCAAAGTGTCATCTTTTATTTTTTTCTTTTGTTGGTTTTTTTTTTTTTGTTTGTTTGTTTTCGGTACCAGGGATCGAACTTGGGTCCTACTTCCAAGGTAGGTGCGGTACCACTTGAGCTAAATCCCCATCCTTTGTTGTTGTTGTTGTGATTTTTTTTTCTTTTTTGAGATGGTGTCTCGCTTTGTAGTTTAGGCTAGCCTTGAGCTCACTATGTAGCCCACGCAACCCTGGAACAATCTTCCTGCTTCTGCCTCCCTAGTGCTGTGATTAGAGTTGTGAGCCACCATGCCCGGCGAGTGTCATCTTTTACTTAATGATTGCTTGGTAGCCTCTGCCTTACTCTGCACCCTTCTGGTTGTTACACATACCTTTATTGAAGCACATGGTTAGTTATCTAAGATGGTTTAATGGCCTATGAGTCATTCTTTGAAAGCAAGAAACTGTTTCCCTTCCCTGTTATAAGAGAACAAATATTTATGGGGTCCAGTGTTACACATCAAGCACTGTCCTGGTTGCTGTGGTGATAAGTGGGATCTATAAACACGATTTCTACCATTATAAAGCTGAGTGAAATGTTCTTTAAAGGAAATATTTAATACTGTTCAGTGGAACTATACAATATTTCCCTAACAGTTACAAAGCTAGAGGACACATTTTTTTATTTTCTAGAGAACAAATGTATGGTTAATGTATTCCAGAGGAAGAGAGATAATATTTTTAGGAAGGAGTCTCAAAAATGGATCGTCTGGAACACTTTTCCATTTCCTGTTTCCTTTAGGCAGCTGTACTCAGCTGGTGTTCTCAGACAGTGAGCAAATAAAAGCAAGATAGGAAATGTGCACAGTTTTCTGTCATATGATAGGATATAATCATTTTTATAGAGTTTGAAATTTCTCCATGCTTTACAACTTAACAGTTGGGCAATTCTTGCAACATACAGGCATGTGAATATTGTAACTGTCTTAAATGAATAACCAACAGGTGATGGATGACATGTCCATTCAGCAGGACCCATTATTAAAATCCAGACTCATTGCCTTGCTTTGTATTCAGATTTAAGGATGGTGCACCTTGATTATTCCTTAAGTTTTGACACCTTGTATGTTACCATTGCAGCTTAAAACTGTTGAGCACAATTTCATTTAGTCTTAGTCATTTTAATAGGAAGTGTATAATAGGTGAGGTTGTCAGTTGCTGCTTACAAATTAGATGGTCTTTTCTTTGTCAGTTTCATTTACTTGATGTGGGAAAAGTGAAAAAGTAGCCACATTAAAATAAAAAATACATACAAGGTTGCCTCTATGAAAAGCCTGGCGTAGACTTTATAGCTAAAATTTAAACAATGAAGGGTGGAGATTTAGCTCAGTGGTTCCAGTGACTGCCCGTCAAGCACAGGGTCCTGAGTTTGGTCCCCATTACCACATACCACAATGCCAGGTGTGGCGGCTAATGCCTGTAATCCCAGCACTCAGGAGCTTGGTCAGAGGCAGGAGGATTGCTGAGAATGCTTGTCTGGGCTACATAGTGAGTTCAGGGCCAGTCTGACTACAGAGCGAGACCCTGGCTCAAAAAAAAAAAAAAATTAAACCTTGAAAAATATAAGAATACATATTTTCTCATCTTTTTTTTTTTTTTTGTACCAGTGATTGAACTTGCAAGGCAGGTGCCAGAACCACTGAACTGAATCCGTGGCCCAAGAATACATATTTTTATCCTTTTTTTTTTTTGAGACAGGGTCTCACTTTGTAGTTCAGGCTGGTCCTGAGTTCACTATGGAAGGCAAGCCTTGAACTCAGCAATCCTACTGCCTCTGCCTCCCGAGTGCTAGGATTACAGGCATGAGCCACCACGCCCAGGATTTATTTTTATCCTTTTAATTTTAGGAAATTTTAAATCAGTTTTTGCAAATGTTGAAAAATATCAATGGAGCAGCTGGGAGTAAGTCAGCTGGGAGAATCACGAGAAACAGACTGACTTCAGAAATAAGCTAAAAGTGCATGCAAAGCAACTCAAAACTGAATGAGTCAGGCCATGAAGATTAAGGTTCAGTCTGTTGTTCCAAGCAGTTTGAGTCCAAGGTGGAGTCAGCCCTTCCTGATTACTGTTTGGTCAGAATTCTCTGCACATAGCCATTCATTTTCTCCTCCTTTCTTCCCTGCCCTCCTTCCTTCCTCCTTTTCTTTCTTTTTTAAATGGTACTGGGGATTGGATCCAGATGGTGCTAAGCTATATCCCCAGTCCTATTTAACTGTTTACATGAGAAAGTATCTCACTAAGTTGCTTATGCTGGTCTTCTGATCCTTCTCTCCAGCCTCCTGAGTAGCTGAAATCACAGGCATTGCCACCATGTATTTTCTGCATAATGAAGGGAATAGTGGCTGAGAAACTACTTTTGCCATTTTTCAGCAGAAAACCTGAAATCAGTGGAATTTGAGAAAAACCACTGTGGTGTGGTTGATACATAAAAACTGAGATATTTAATGTATCCAATTTATTGAGATCAGAGAGCTGCCTATGCCCAAGAAGCCATCACAGCAGTCAAGGTAATAGGTATGCCCATTACCTTCAGGTTTTCTTATGTCTGTTTATTGCTGTGAGGACACCTCACATGGTACTTCAGTACCTTTTGAAGTGCACAGTACAGTTTCTAATGTAGACATTACATTTGGCAGATCTCTAGAGTTTACTCCTCTTACATAAATGAAACTTTGTACCTACTGAACAACTTTATCTCTCTCTCCCTCCCTCCCTCTCTCTTGCTCTCACCCTCTCCCCTAAGTCTCCCAAGTGCTGATTACAGGTGTGTGGCACCATGCCGCACTATTCTCTGTTTGTATAGATATGTCTTTTAAAAGTGTATACACCTCAGGTTATAGTTTGGATATTGAATGTTCCCCCAAAGACCACACATTAAAGGTTCAGTGTACATCCTGTGATGGAACCTTAAGCAGGCCTCTAGAAGCCTCATGGAGCAAAGTCAGGTTATTGGAGTGTGCCCTTGATGGGAATGATAGTATCCTGGCCCCTAAGGTAAAACAGGCCTCCTGGGCCATGTGCCCCTGCCCTGATTTACTGGGCTGCCACAGGCTCAAAGCAGCAAGGCCAAGTTCAGGGACTAAAAGCTCTGAAATGGTGAGTCAAAACAAACCTTTCGTTCTTAGAAGTTGATCGTCTCTAGACCTTTGTTGCAGTGATGAAGAGCTGATTGACAAATCTCACATGTCCTCACTGGCTTATTCCACTAAGTACTGTGTCCTCTGGGTTCATCTATGCTGTCATAAGTGGCTGAGTTTCCTCCTTTTTTGGGTTGTGTGATCTTCCTCACCATGAAAACACCGTATTTTTTTTCTTGAAGCAAAACATTTATTAGTACATTTTAGATATACATAATGATAACATTCATCATAGGAAATTTGTACCTGTACATGATATATCTTGTTGCTTCTTTTTTATACAAATTCCTCCCCTCCCATTCTTCTTCTACCTTTTCACAAAAGCTTTGTTTCCATTTTTCTCTTCTTTTTTCTTGTGTCGTCTTTCCTTTCCCTCCATCCCCTTCCTTGTTCCCCTTTTTGTTTGAACATTTTCTTCCCATTTACCAATATCTATTATACATTTTGGTCCTTATTTCCACTTTGATTTCTGTTTATATATTTTTTTAAGTTTTTTGAGACAGGGTCTCACTTTGTAGTTCAGGCTGCCCCTGAACTCACTGTATAGCCCAAGTTAGCCTCACAGTAATCCTCCTGCCTCTGCCTCCCAAGTGCTAGAATTACAGGCATGAACCACCATGCCTAGCTATCTATTTTTCTGGCATATTTAGTGTTTCTGTTTTAATATTTACACCTTTGAACCACTTTGATTTTAGTGCATAGTGAAGGGTATGGCATGTGGAAAGCAGTTATTCCCACACCATTTCTTTATATCTTTCCTCCAGTGAAGGTGTTTAGGCCCCATTGTCAAAGATAAGGTGGCTGAG